>SAYR01038665.1:1416023-1436651 GCA_004382745.1 Argopecten irradians irradians | reverse complement strand
AAGTGTTATTTTGTTATGTCCTTTCTTACTATTGAAATAAAGTTTAATACTGAACTTGATGATGTTTTGACATTATGATGAGGGTACCTGTTTTACCTTAGGCTATAAAGGATACCTTTACCGGTTTTGCCTTTGAATTGTTGCATCAGGGTACCGCAGTTGTCATGTGTATTCAACCTTAGGCGCCATGCAGTAACATGTACTTATTCAGAATTTTGCTTGATGTGATAAGGTAATAACCAGTAACCTGTTTTGCCTGATCCGGATGATGACGGCACCGCCATAAAGTTTCTCATTCCTATGATCTTACTGCTGATTACTTCTATTCTCTGTGCGTTTCATCTATTCTCTGACCAAAATCCGGATTAGGGAGAATCAAACCCCAGCAGCGTAATACGAACAGCTGCCTGCAGCTGCCTACTGGCCGTTCAAGTTGTTAAGGTGTTATCCTTTATAGTGCCAAACCTCAACGTAAAAACGCAAGGTAATCGTGGGATCTATGGCTAACCAGCATCTTCAAATCATAATGTCAAAAACATCAGTCAACTGTCTAAGTATTAAAACTATAGAGGTTCCTATAGGTTATATTGTAGTATAACATTTAATGGAATCGTTATGTCCATAATGCATCTAAATGTAAAGTACCACTTGCAAAGGGGCCACTACCTATTTCAACTTGTAAACTTGCTTTTTTTTAACTATTATGCTGTTAAATGAATGTGGAAATGAAAACGATGATCGATTAATTTTGGTAGCAAGTGACTGAGAAGTTATTAATTGAACATTATTTGAAATACAGTCAAAAATGTTTTAGAGACCTTCCAAACTTGAGCGCAGATAAATAGGGACACCACTTGATAAATACTATAATCACCTTGGTCACTGAACAATTTATTGACAAAGATATGAGTTAATACTATTGATATTTGAATCACCTCCTCATACAGCAGCAGAGCAGGATTCAGTAATTCGAGTGTTTTCGCCTCAGATGTCGTCTGATCATTGTGGGGACAACGTTTTATATTAATAGTTTCTGTTCCCGCTGTACTAAAACAACGGTAGAGTCTACTACATATCTTCCAATTGACGGACACATGTAACAGTCTGAAACATAACAAACGGCTAATCAATCAGACTTCATTCACTTTATATACATTTATCATTATATTTACGACTGTAGAAAGTACTTTTAGACATTTATGTTTGTGTTGTAAGCCCTCAATCCTTAGTTTATTTGCTTCACCCATTGATCTATAAGATTTATTTTTCTATTATTGTTATTTAATTTTTCTTATATAACTGTAGAACCTTTTATGTTTATTTCTCCCAGATGGAAGAATATAAGGATCATATATAAATATCAAAATCGACTAAACAAATATTTGTGTTTAGGGTGCTTGCTGGTTATACACCCTAATATTAGCCTATTCATCTCTATTAACCATTCAATCGCTGACAACCTTCGAATTAAATTTTTGACAATATAGGTGTGTATTTAATAAGCTAAGAGCGTGAAATGAGATTATACGACATAAAACCAAATATATAAATATTATATATAGTTGTAATAAGTTTTTTATTTTAATTATTTATCATTATACTATCAATATTGTCATACCATTCAAACCAAACAAAAACGATAAAATTTGGTATAGATTTCAAAAAATGGGAACCTAAAAGAAGAGCAGTACTGATGAGTTCGAAAAAAAAAAATAATAGAGAAGACACCAATATCTTTAAAAAAAAATCCGGGTAATCTAGCAATGTACACTGATAACTCACTCACATGACTTTACTCATGCGTGCGCCACATACATTGGCCTGCCTACTGCATTCTTAGCAGACTGATACATTTTCGGTAGTACCATATTTCTACAATTCATGTCGTTCTTAATTGTGGGAGTTGGCAACCATATCACTGATCAATATCAACTCTATTAGTTGGAGTGTTGGGGGCTATGTGAGAGTATCTATTCTTTTAGCTGTCTGTGGAATCTGACATGATCCACATATCGTGAACAATAGAATAATACGCACGCACCCAGAATATCTTCCCTCTGCAATAGATTATCCAGCTCGGACATGCAGACGGCTTCGCCAGGCGTGGGTACCTATACGAGAACGAAGACCTCTCAATGCTATGCGCCCTTGTCCCATAGGAATATCCAACCAGACGATGCTCCAGGTAATTCCTATAGCTAACAAAGTGCACACCTGTACAAGCCTCGGTCGTGTAATATAAACCCAAGCCATATGGATAGCTCTTTTGTCTTGCTTAATGGGGTGGGTGTTTGGAAGCCCATAACAGGGATAGTTAACTGGCTTTGCTTTATATTATGAATAGAAAGACGAAAGCGGACATGGTGTCGATTAGTGTGTACGTTGAGTAGCAGTATGACCGGAGTGTCAGGTTGGATCCTATACAGCAGTGTACCTCCAAAGATGAAAATGCGCGCTCACTCGCATGCCAGACAGAGCAGTAGTTTTAGCTGTCCCTAAAGTGAGTCAGGAGACATACGGGTCGGTTGTGAATTATCTAGGGATAAGATGTAAGGCTATGTGAGATAATTTAATCTCGTCTTGGCAAGAGAGAATATGTACTCTGGGCCTGCTCCACTAGACGAAAGGGCCCCCCAAGGAGAGATGTCGCTAATTCAGAAGGGTCTGCCTAAAGGAAGTCAAATGTTGACCCACCACAAGTTTGAGTACAAGCCATTTACATCGTAGTTAATTTTAGATGTGACCCACGTCTAAAACGGGGGGGGGGGAAGAGAAGGAAAATATATAAAAATCAATCTTGATTCCTTCAGCGATGATATAGGGAAAAAAAATAAAAGGTTTGTTTAGGCCCTCCGGTCCTACCTAGAGTTTACCCCGACCCTAAACTTTTAATCAATAAAAATTGAAAATCTTGTGATGCATCTTTTTAGTTTGCATCTGTGGCGAAGTTCCTCAACTTTTGGGACTTTTTGCAATCAAACGCACCCGAAAAATGGCGGCCAACCAGACACGACAATTGAATTATGAATGCATAGCTAGAGTGCAGCCAATACTCTCTACAGTTTAAGCATCCTCGTGAGCCGAGCAATTGATATGTCCTGTAGGAGCAGTTCTGTGTAAACTTGAGAAGATGCAGGTATAAACTGGGCATGTGGCCCGGACTGTTATAAGATGTCAGGTTAAGCGTGTTATGTCAGCATATTCCAGCCAACAACGATTAAAATAAATCTTAAGAGAGGGTACGTAATTTTGAACAGTATGTTAATTCCTGCGCAGCTGCACACCTGACAATTTGTCGTGAGTATTGTCTAAATTTCAGAAAGATTATCAACTGGTTGTTGATGTGAGCATGTACGCTATGTTGTTAAAGGGCCACTACCTTTCTGAAACGGCTTTTAATTTTTAAAATGGGAATGAAAAACGAGATCGATAATTTTGTAGAGTCACAGAAGTTATTAACTTACCGATAATACTACACGTATCATCACCTTCTGAACAATTTTATTAAAATAAATAAAATGTTAATTTTCATAACGCGGGTCGTTTTATGTTTCCCGCTGTCGTCCTAAATACCGCGCGGTAGTTGACTATCTCTGCGCCAGACGGCAAAACGGCGAAATGACTCTCCACTGTTATCATATATTACGCAGGAAATCTTGCTTATGTTTGGTGTTGTAACCTCATCTTAGGCCATCGGTATATATTTTCTGATGTTATTAATGTTTTTTAAGAAACCTTTATGTTTTGCTCCGGAAAGGTAGTGGGCCTCTAACAAAATCGTGATTGGGTGGTGTGGTGGTTAAGCTAATTGCCTTTCACCTTTACCTTTCATCCGGGCCTTCGAAAGTTATTTGTATAAGTTGTATAACTTGTTTCGCAACCAATATAAAATAAGTAAAGTTTATAATATATAAAATTGTCATCTTAACCAAACAAAAACAAAATTGGCATGATCACAGAAATATAGGACAAACTGTATATGATTTAATAAACACTCACCTGTGGCTCCTGCTGTCGTGGTGGTGGCACCTAAACTAAAACCAGTGGTGGCTTGTGGCTTTGCTGCGGATGCTGATCCAAACAGATTACCACCACCAGACCCCAATGTCGTCCCAGGCGTGGCACCAAGTGTCCCTGTCCCTAGTCCACCAGACGTCCCAGATCCTAACAATCCACCTGTAGCTGGGGTCCCAAGAAGAGAAGGGGCAGCAGTACTAGTGGCTGCCGGAGTCGCTGCACCTCCAAAGGAAAAGCCGCCGCCAGCAGTAGTTTTAGCTGTCCCTAAAGTTTGAGTCAGGAGACTAGGGGGTTTGGTAGAGGCGGGTGTACTGAACCCTGCAAGGGGAGACGCTGCTGCTCCAGCAAGGCCCCCAAGGGATGGAGTAGAATTTGTTCCACCAAAGTTGAAGCCTCCTGTTGCAGCGGTGGCAGTTCCTCCAGCTGCTGGTGTGGCCGCTGTAGCTGCAGGAGCATCTGTAAACATGAAAGCATAAGGTATAAGATGTCAGACATCACTCAACAACATTAAAATAATCTTAAGAGTGAGGGTACGTAATTTTGCACAGTATGTAATTTCGCACACCTGACAATTTTTCGTGAGTATTGTCTAAATTTCAGAAAGATTATCACTGTTGTTGTTGTTTATGTTGTGACTAAAGGAGGCCTTTCAATGTGATTTTGTCATATTTAGCTAAACTTTTCAGGATAAGTTTGTTTTGAAAAAAAAAATTGAAATGATACAGCCAATCTCAGTAAAGAAATTTAAAGAAAGTAATTAAACCACTTGATATAAAACAAGGGCCAAATGGGTCCGAATCGCTCAACTGCTATCTGGTAATCATACATGGCTCATACTTAACAAATAGGAGAGCGAATAAGAATTTATATCATGTCCAAGCACATATTAAGAAGAAGTCGTTCAAAGATTTTAGCCTATTTGACCCCTGTGACCTTTAATAAAGGTCAAGGTCATTCATTTGAACAAACTTGATAGCCTTTCATCCCAGCATGTAACAGGCCTAATATATGGTCCCTTGGCCTCTTGGTTATTAAGAATAATTTGTTAATATTTTAGCCTATTTGACCCCTGTGACCTTGAATGAAGGTCAAGGTCATTCATTTGAACAAACTTGGTAGCCCTTGATCCAAGCATGCCACAGGCCTAATATCAGGTCCCTAGGCTGTTTGGTTATTAAGTCGAAGTCATTTAAAGATTTAAGCCTTTTTAACCCCTGTGACCTTGAATGAAGGTCAATGTCATTCATTTGAACAAACTTGGTAGCCCTTTATTCCAGCATGCCACAGGCCCAATATCAGGTCCCTAGGCTCTTTTGTTATGAATAAGAAGTCGTTTAAAGATTTTAGCCTTTTTGAAGGTCAAGGTCATTCATTTGAAAAAACTTGGTAGCCCTCTATCCCAGTATGTCACAGGCCTAATATCAGGTTCCTAGGCCTCTTGGTTATTAAAAAGAATTCGTTTAAAGATTTTAACCTATTTGATCCCTGTGACCTTGAATGAAGGTCAAGGTCATTCATTTGGACAAACTTCGTAGTCCCTCATCCCAGCATGTTACATGCCAAGTATCGGGTCTCTAGGCCTCTTGGTTATGAAACGGAAGTCTTAACAAGATATTTCAGCCTATTTGACCCCTGTGACCTTGAATGAAGGTCAAGGTCATTCATTTGAACAAACTTGGTAGCCCTTCATCCCAGCATGGCACAGGTCTTATTTCAGGTCTCTAGGCCTCTTGGTTATATAGAAGAAGTTTGTTAAAGATTTTCACCTATTTGACCCCTGTGACCTTGAATGAAGGTCAAGGTCATTCATTTGAACAAACTTGGTAGCTCTTTATCCCAGCATGCTATAAGTCGAATTTCAGGACTCTAGGTCTCCTAGTTTTGGAGAAGAAGTTGTTTAAATGGAAAAGTTGACGCCGGACAGACGGACGGCCGTACGGACGACGGGCGCTGCACCATAGCATAAGCTCACTTGCCCTTCGGGCAGGTGAGCTAATGATATGCCTGTAACATGTTCATACCTTCAGTAGGTGATATAGAATTCATAACTATATCCAATAAGCTGGTTTTTCCACAATAAAACAAAATATCGTTATTTAAAATTAAATCCGGACCAAATTTTAGTGATATTAGTCATGTTTTCTTTTTTTCTGAAAAAATGATCTCAAGAAAAATTGATTTTTTAGAATTTCCATGAAGATTGGCTTATTTGCAATAAGAAAAGCTAATAAAAAGTATACCTTACCGCATTATTTAACAAAATATGACCGATTTGCTTCCTAATACCCCTTAAATTTTGGCCTGAAAATGTTAAAAAATAGGCGAATCCATAGCACTTTTCAATGTTTAATGTTTTTCATTCACCCTTGTTAGTTGTCAACATTTTATAAAATCATTGGAGCATACCAGATAACACAATAATTACATATCTTGATGATTTCATTTACTTTATATATAAACTATAACAAACCAGTTTGAAAGCTACATGTATATGTAGACCTGACCTCAAACTTTTAAAAAGAATCTAATTCAGTAGGAAATATATCAGCTTTTTCTGAGACAAATAATTTGCTCTGTGTGATACTGTATTAAAATGAATTATTTTCCATTATAGCATCTTTCAAATTATAAGTTAAGATTTTAACAAAAAATAAAATGAAAATAATTTCCATAAATTTTATTTCTGTATTTTGTTTGCCCGTTTCCGGACGAATATAAGTATACCGGGGATGATACAGTGATTGCACGATCCGATATGTCTCACGATATCTCACCTACGATCCAATACGTATCACGATACTCTATTTATTTATGGTATTGTCAAAGCAATAAACCAGTGAAAACCACTTCTGGAATCAATTTTTATTGATTTTTTTAACACCAACTATTTTGAACAGAAAGAGTTCTATATTCTAAAGATTCTTCTTCAGGAAAATCAGTCTATCCACCGTTTCGGGACAAAGAGCACTTCTAGTAGCGGTTACTATGTCACCGGCAGTGCTAAATACACGCTCACTAGGGACGGAAGTAGCTGAATGCCAAGCATTTGTTTAGCTACTTTAGCAAGTAGAGGGAAGTTAAAACAATGTTCTTGCCACCAGGAGAGAGGGCATTCTGACAACTGAGGAGAACTTTCCTTTTTGTACAGTTCAATTTCCTGTTTTATACGTTCGTCCAATGATTTTCCAGGAGTTGACGAAACCACATAGACATCTCCAAGTAACTCTTCTAAAGCTGATTTCTTCAACATCTTTGGTTGACATGGTAAATCCTCATCTTCTTCTGGAAGAAATATGTTAAATTTTTAATAAATAGGCCTAACACATCATATTGGTTTTGTTTTGTTTTTGTTTTCTTTTTGTAAATATTTAAAGTTAAAATTGACAATTTCGAAATTACAGAATATTGACAATTACAAAAGATTATCTAGCAATAACATACCATTTACTTCAATTTGATCAGGGACAGATAGCTGTGGTAAGTTTGGTTGCTCTAGATCTGGTTCAGTCTTTTTCTGTAAAATATAAATATACCATATGCTGATCAATTGAATTTATTTCAAGCTTTTAGGAAATGACATCTGCAAGATATAATTATGTTTACTATCATAAAATACAAATATAAAATGTTCAATTTATGTTCATCTTTAATCTTTTTACAGACCAAATTATATTTACACTTCTGATAAAAACATGAAATTAGATGATCAATATTGAATGCTTTTGTAAATATGTAAAGTACCTGCAGTGTCCAGGTCAGTCGAGATGACTTTTAACTCCAGATTGTAATATACAGCCTCTCGTTCTTCTGTGTTTAGGCGAGGGAGGGATTTAAACCGTGGATCTGTTGCTGCAGCAATCAACAAGAATTCCTTCATTTCATCACTACTATATCTCTTCTTCAAATCATACTTAATGGCTGACATCACTTCCTTGATAAGACCAGAGTCCTGAGCATTTTCATTAATGCTGTCTAGAAGAATAGCTCTCATAGGATAGATCAAAGACACTGTTACTGTAGGGGCTTTCTCTGAGCACATGACAGTAGTCACCATTTCCAGAGGCTCAAGCACTTTCATGACATTTTCTGCTTGTGTAATGTCCTCATTTGATAGAGTAATAACATCCTTCACATTTTTTCTAATTTCAGGAGCGGTCAGTGTTGCCATGATGGGGGCTTGTTGCTCAAGAAAATCTCTCAATCATTTCAAAGCTGCAGTTCCATCTAGTCTGTACATCCTGGATCAGTTTGTGCTCTGATATAGCTAGAAGTTTCTGATTTCTTTTTAAGGCAGCTTTGGCAGTAGTAGATCTGTGGAAAAAGCTTACTATTTTTCAAATCCTACCCATCAGTCTACTCATTGAATTTACTTTTCAAACCTTGCTGACAAGCTTAATTTATCGTGTGGGCGAAACATCCAATAATTAATGTGCAGTGATAGGTCAGCAGTGTGGGCTGCTACATGTATATCCATGTTGGAGACATTATCAGTGGTTAAAGAAATTTTCCTGGTGTTATGCCTGTCTAATCCCCATTCAACGACAGCTTCTTTCAAAACTTCTCCAATGTTTACACCGGTATGCGACACATCCAGTAATCTGGTTTGAAGAACAAAATTTTTAATCTCCCAGTTATCTGGGACAAAGTGTGCTGTTATGGTAACATAACTCTGACATGCTCTAGACGTCCAAGAATCTGTGGTCAATGCAACAGATACTGCCTGTTTCATCTCTTTTAACACATTATCTCTAGCTTATAAATAAAGTTCAGGTATTACTTTTTCTGAGAAATGTTTTCTTGAAGGTAATTTGTACCTACCATCACATTCTTTGACCATTTCACAGAAAAACTTATTGTCAACAACAGGGGCCTTAAATCTTTGGCTAAAAATAACCCAACTTTCCTTGTAATTGCCTTGGCTCTTGGTGAATTAAATGCATATTTTGCTTTATTTACGTCGGTAAGCTTAAGCTGCCCACAACCTGAGGTACCTGGCTCCGTTTTTATACTCGTAGTGGTAGTACTTTTATTTGGTGGCGGATTTGACAACGTATTTGACAGCATGTTCGGATGATGCCTCGCAATATGTTTTGACATATTGGTTGTGTTTCCAGTGTACTTAAGAACTGCTTTACATGCTTTACATACTGTCTTTGTTTTATCGATCTTTTTAACGCCATTATTTTTATAAACTGGCTGTCCAAATGTTTACATTCATTGGACCGATTCTTGTATCGTGTTAAAGTGTACCGCGATTCACCGATGCATCGGTGTATCGTCCCGGCCCTAACCGGTATCTTATGAAGAGTGCCTATTGAAGCTCGAAACTCAAATGTTTCCATTCAATACACCAGTAACTTCCTTCAGCATCCATATACTATGTAAATTTATTTCTATTCTGCAAAAAGATAGGTATACAATTATAATTATAACGGTCATTCATTTGTTACTACTGACGTGAAGTTTTTCATTTTGGGTCCCCATAAATCTATGTGTATTACACTATTGCTCGAATGCCGATTTCAGAAGCGAGTTGTAATAGATGAGTACGGAGAAATAAAATATGTTTGCCGGGATCCGGATAGCGACGTTACAAAGGTATGACGTCACAGAATGGACGGTCTACGTTAAATCAATGCCAAAAGTGTGCAAAATTACCTACCCAACTCTACCTTAACAACTTGTTTCATTTCAATGAAAACATAAGGTATAAGATGTCTGACATCACTCAACAAGTAAATATTTCTATATATTATATATATATAGATTTAACACAAGAGCTTGACGTTCGGGCCGCGGTGGCCGAGTGGTTAAGATGTCCCGACATACTACCACAAGCCCTCCACCTCTGGGATGCGGGTTCGAATCCCATGTGGGGCAGTTGCCAGGTACTGACCGCTGACCGGTGGTTTTTCTCCGGGTACTCCGGCTTTCCTCCACCAACAAACCTGGCACGTCCTTACATGACCCTGGCTGTTAATAGGACGTAAAACTAAACAAACAAACAAAGCTTGACGTTCTGCAGTAGTATAAATCTATTTTTAGATAGGGGGAATCCCTTAAATCCAAAATCCAAAATGGTGGACTGTATTTTATCGACACTGGTAATTTAGCTTTACATTTAACAGGTGTTGCTTACAACCCAAATGAACATCATACATATAACTTACTTGTCGCGGGGGTTCCAAAGCCCTTGAATGCGAATCTACAACAAAACAATGGATTATGAATCAAATTTACCTAGTGGCAAAGTAATGTCGGGAAATCATTCGAAATTTCGAATGCGTCGATGAAGATTTTACAAAAGGAAATCATTATTTAATGACGATCAATGACTGAATATAAACATATAGAATTATTCTATAGTCAATGTTACTCGAAATAACCAGCGAAACTTATAATGTGATGCTACAATGCAAACTTACCCGCCTCCCGTGTTCATTTTTGTTTTCCAGTAATCACGTGGGTCAGGCCGGGGCGATTCTAAATTCAGGAGTCATAAGATGAAATCCGGAAACGTTAAATCACTGCCGTGTGAAGAAATGCGTGTTATTTTTCTTTATTTTTTTTATATTTATTTATTATTTGTTTTCATTCACTCAATTCGTTATCGGTAATATTCATTAATTCCCATTCTGATTTATCAGAGTTACTTCCCTTCCACACCGTCAGTGCTCCATAATATTTACACATGTCTACTTCTGTCAGAAATATACAATGTACACCTAATATGTGTGTCTGATTCTGGTAAGCCGAAAAGTTAATGTTATTTACATATAAATCCCTATGCTACTGTTTCATAATTTCAAATTCATGTTTGAAACTGGAAGGAACTGATTTAAAAACATATACTTAAGTATATGATAAACTGTTGTATACTTACATGTTATATGTACTATATTTGTTGACCCGGTTAAAGAATTCCAATTAAATATACTATGTATACATTAGAATAAAAACATTTATGGCGTCAATATAATTCCTTTTATTTATATACAGTATTTTTTATTGTCATATATACGTTTCATACACATTTGTACATCGTGAATAGTTATATGTACACATTGATTAGCAGTTAGTTAAAGGTCATTATAATATTGTATTATAGAAGAAAACCAACCTCAACAATTCCGAAAATTCTTAATTCACAAAAGTCACATACATGTGCTACAAGAGGCCATAAAAAGGAGGAAGAGCAATAAAAATACAAATTCCCATGCAGACAGAGAACGCAGATTTATAGCCAAACAAATTAATAACGATATATTTTATTTTGATAAATTTTGATTTTCAGAGTAATACTGGTCTATAGCAATACAAGATTTTCGCAAAGCTAATACTGTTTCATTTTTGCAAATATATAAAAGTGGAACTCATCTCCATTATAATTAACTAAAGGACATAATCAGAAGTCACAAGTCTTTTTACTTACAAGTAGTAGTACTTGACCTGTTTTCACTCGAAGGCGTTGTTGAATCCCCAGCAACAATGTAGGCCTATATCAAATATAACGACGTCGGGTAGTTGGAGACCGATATATCGATACTGTTTTGATGGAGAGTTGGTGACCGCTATATCGATACTGTATTGATGGAGAATTGATGACCGCTATATCGATACTATATTGATGGAGAGTTGGTGACCGCTATATCGATGCTGTATTGATGGAGAGTTGGAGACCGCTATATCGATACTGTATTGATGGAGAGTTGGTGACCACTATATCGATACTGTATTGATGGAGAGTTGGTGACCGCTATATCGATGCTATATTGATGGAGAGTTGGTGACCGATACATCGATACTGTATTGATGGAAAGTTGGAGACCGCTAAATCGATGCTGTATTGATGTAGAGTTGGTGACCGATATATCGAAACTGTATTGGTGAAGAGTTGGTGACCGATATATTGATACCGTATTGATGGAGAGTTGGAGACCGCTATATCGATACTGTATTGATGGAGAGTTGGAGACCGATACATCGATACTGTAGTGATGGAGAGTTGGTGACCGCTATATCGATACTGTATTGATGGAAAGTTGGAGGCCGCTATATCGATACTGTATTGATGGAGAGTTGAAGACCGCTATATCGGTACCGTATTGGTGGAGAGTTGGAGACCGATATATCGATACTGTATTGATGGAGAGTTGGTGACCGATACATCGATACTGTATTGGCGGAGAGTTGGTGACCGCTATATCGATACTATATTGATGGAGAGTTGGAAACCGCTAAATCGATACTGTCTTGGTGGAGAGTTGGAGACCGCTAAATCGATACTGTATTGGTGGAGAGTTGGAGACCGCTAAATCGATACTGTATTGGTGGAGAGTTGGAGACCGATATATCGATACTGTATTGGTGGAGAGTTGGTGACCGCTATATCGACACCGTATTGGTGGAGAGTTGTTGACTGCTATATCGAAACTGTATTGGTGGAGAGTTGGAGATCGCTAAATCGATACTGTATTGGTGGAGAGTTGGTGACGGCTGTATTGATACTGTATTGATGGGGAGTTTGTGACCGATATATCGATACTGTATTGGTGGAGAGTTGGAGACCGCTTCATATATCGATACTGTATTGATGGAGAGTTGGTGACCGCTATAAGATTCTATATTGATGGAGAGTTGGAGACCGTTATATCGATATTGTATTGGTGGAGAGTTGGTAACGGCTATATCGATACTGTAGTGATGGAGAGTTGGTGACCGATATATCGATACTGTATTGATGGAGAGTTGGAGACCGCTAAATCGATACTGTATTGGTGGAGAGTTGGTGACGGCTGTATTGATACTGTATGGGGAGTTTGTGACCGTTATATCGATACTGTATTGGTGGAGATTTGGAGACCGCTTCATATATCGATACTGTATTAATGGAGAGTTGGTGACGGCTATATCGATACTGTATTGATGGAGAGTTGGTGACGGCTAAATCGATACTATATTGATGGACAGTTGGTGACCGATATATCGATACTGTATTGGTGGAGAGTTGGTGACCGCTATATCGACACCGTATTGGTGGAGAGTTGGTGACGGCTATATCGATACTATATTGGCGGAGAGTTGGTGACCGCTATATCGATACTGTATTGGCGGAGAGTTGGCGACCACTATATCGATACTGTATTGATGGAGATTTGATGACCACTATATCGATACTATATTGACTGAGAGTTGGGGATCGCATGACATTTATCGCCATTCAGAATAAATCTACTAATGCCCTTAACACTCCCTCAACCATACTGCTTCCCCTTGCTTTTGTCGTATTTGGTCAGTCTTCCCCACTGCTTTCTATATACGCAATCTGATTAAAATACAGATCCTTATTATCATTACGTTAGATAAGAGGATCTGAGAAAACCCCATTAGGGGTCATGTCCAGGTGACCTTTGTAAATGACCAATCAAATTGCCGCTGGCAAAATTTTGACAGTGAATTTCAGGGGACGAAATAGTTTGAAAATCTGTCAGAATTATTTCCGTGTACGTAGTCATCTCGCCCAAAGAGCATAATAAAGCTAATTGTATTTGTATGTTGGGGCGAAATGGCGTTGTCAATTGACAGAACAACGTGCAGAAAATGCATTTGATCTGAATTACACGTGGTATAAAGGTCATCCGAGCATGACCCTTAATTGGATTTTCTCAGATCCTCTATTGAACGTAGTGGTTTATTGGGATCTGTATTTCAATCAGATTGCTATATACGGAGTCTGCAATTACAAAGAACCTCTCCTGAAGCCAGGTGTACCTCCGTCAAGCAAGAAGAAAGGTTTTACTGAAACCTAATTGTAAAACGAATTGGGTCTATCATATTAAGCACGAACTTTGTAGTTTGGGATTTGGATATGTTTGGAAAAATCAATGTGTTATAAATGAAAATCATTTTTTTTGCAAATATACCACCAACGTATTAATGATGTTTTTGTTCAAGAATTATATAGTGCGTTTGATGTATCTCCTAAATGTTATTTGTATAAACATATTGTTGATAATTTTTGTACACAGTTCTATTTAATTAAGCCTGTAAATCATAAATTCAAGAAGATTTTAAGCCAATTCCGTATGCAATGTCATAGTCTTAAAGGGACAATTCATTCTACGAGAACATTAAAATTTGTATATATATCGGAAAACCCCCAGTTCTAATGGAAATTAGATCAGTCGGTTTTACTGTGATATGTCAGAAAATCCCATGGTGGTGAAATGCGTGTGAAATGTTCAAACTCACTCGCTGTCCGCCATTACACATTGTGGTCGAATATGTTGTATGCCGAACCCAGTCCCTTGCTCGTAGAGTAATGCTACTTTTGTCTAGAACAGCTCAAATCGCACTGATAGAAGTGTGTTTACCTTATTAGGTGAATTGTCTTGCCTAAAAAATCATTATATCACCTCCACAGTGGTTATGTAGTTCATTTGTTTAACGTGCGTGACTTTGGCTCGGATATTGGTACAGCGTACATATTGTACCTGCTTAATCGTATTGATCAACGATTTGTAATTACCACGGTATCAATTAAAATACTAAACAATGACGTGGAATTCGTCAATATCTTATGTTATATGTTTCATAAGAAATGAAGAACAATACATTTATGCCATATTTTGCTTCTTGGTTATGTAAAAGAATTGGCGTTAGTGAATTGTCCCTTTAATATCGAATCCGGACGTTATAATAATATTCCTAGAAATCAAAGGACTTGTTCATTATGTGATAAAAATGACGTCGAAGATGAAGTACATTTTGTTCTTCTCTGTCCGGCATATTCTGAATTAAGAGAAAAATACATTAACAGATATTTTTTATCATAGACCAAGCGTGCATAAGTTTATAGAATTATTCTCTAGTAAAGATGTTAAAATTTTGAATATGTTGGGTAACTTTTTGTTTCATGCAACAGAGAAAAGAAAAACTCTGCTTACAATTAATTAAATGATAAAATTGCTTTTTATTTGCCGCCAGCATCAACGTGTGTTCTGTTGTGATCACGTCTTTTATACATATGTAGCTTATTAGTATATTGAAATACTGAAATATTGTCCTCCGCCATCTTATACTTGTATACATTGTATGTCATATTATAATGATAATAATTGTACTGTTCCCTATATGCTTGTTATGCATTTGGATGAAATTTGAAAAAAACTTGTTAATACAACCCTATTAAAACTTATTAAGCTTTGCGCAATTTCTATGACCTTAGGCACAACGCCCTAGTTACCTAGATTGTTTCCTGTGTTTCCAGTAAATTGTCCTGTAAACTGACCACAAACCATTACAAGATTGTATCTACATGTAAATGACCCCAGGTGTTCGTGGGGTTCAATAAAGGCCCACTACCTTTCCGAAACGGCTTTTAATTTTTAAAATAGAAATGTAAAACGAGATTGATAATTTTGTAGAGTCGTAAAAGTTATCAACTTACCGGTAATGCTACACTTATCATCACCTTCTGAACAATTTAATTTAAATAAATAAAATGTTAATTTTCATAACGCGGGTCGTCTTATGTTTCCCGCCGTCGTCCTAAATGCCGCGCGGTAGTTGACTATCACTGCCCCAGAAGGCAAAACAGTAAAATGAAACTCAATTGTCATCAAATATAACGCAGGAAAACTTGCATAAGCTTCATGTTATAACCTCATCTTAGGCCATCGATATATATTTTCTTATGTTATCTATGATTTTTAGAAACCTTTAAATTTTGCTCCGGAAAGGTAGTGGGCCTTTAACGTTGCTGCCATTGCAATATGCACACTTGATGGTCCTTCCCTGTGATATGGACATCCACCGTCTGGCAGTTTGACGGAGTAGAACACACGAAGAAACTTCAGGTCAGTATTTAAGTTTTTTTTTTATTTTTTTATTTTGATACAAAAGCATTCCTGTGCAAAGTTAAGGAGAATCTACACGTTACTTCTTACAACGTCTTCACTATGAACTTTAAATGTTCGGCATCGGACATTTATTTACAATGTAAGATAAAGGTGGTTGGAAGCCCTTTCAAATTACAATAAATGTAGACAACGATTTATGTAAAGATTGTAATTACACAAAAGAAGAGTTATCGATGATCAATAAAAAGTTCAATTCTTTGAAATTAGGATATCTCACCCTACATTGACATGAACATTATATATATAATCGAACATTAAGGGAAATGTAAGCAATTTCTTTATCAGTATCAAATCCGCAAGTCAGGGTTTCTGACTGCGTAACTTAGATCAGTGTATAACGTAATCAAAAGCCTTGGCTGGCGAAGATGATTCCTTGATTATGCAGATTAGTATAAGTAAATAAATAAAAATAAATATGAATTAAACCGCAACACCTACATCGTTATCTCTCCCAATAACTGATAAATAGTTAGTATGGTTACATTGTATTCCAGGTGAGCGACTGGATAATCTGCCGAGTTATATAGGGAAGTTTTAACCACCCACCTGGCTACAACGCACACATATATATGGACATTTATCTTGTGTGTATACATCCATACACTTGTGAGAGGGATTAATAATCCGGGGATATCCTTCCGGTGTAGCCGTTTGATAGATGTGCATGTAAAAATCTATGTACGCTGTATATTTCTTGACAGCTGACTGATAGTATTGAACGATTGCATATTTCTCCTGAAGACACATGCCAATGGATGCACACAATTGAAGTACATGAACTTGACTGGATAATCTTAAAGGTAATCGTTTCAACATTTTGTCTTTCCACTAATTCTTTCGAAAGAAACCTTTGAAAATGTAAACAACAGACAAAACTGAAAAACTTGTGGTAAATGTTATGAAAAGAACTAGCCCTTTACCCCTAAAGTACAAGATTAGGGTTAGGTTTTATCATTTATAGAATGGGCCGAGCGACAGAGGGTACACAAAGGACACGCACGGTCGCTATCTAAGTGATTAATGCATCTGTTTAAGTCAATACCTTGTCCTGTCCAGTAACACAAACGGACATATGTAGACTCTCTACCGGTCTCCAGAATACTGAAATCTCACTTATTTTAGCCTCTCTACCAGTCACCAGAATACTGAAATCTCACTTATTTAAACCTCTCTACCAGTCACCAGAATACTGAAATCTCACTTATTTAAGTCTCTCTACCAGTCACCAGAATACTGAAATCTCACTTATTTTAGCCTCTCTACCAGTCTCCAGAATACTGAAATCTTACTTCTTTAAGCCTCTCTACCAGTCTCCAGAATACTGAAATCTCACTTATTTAAGCCTCTCTACCAGTCTACAGACGAAAATCTCACTTGTCTCTACAAGTCCGACTCTAGTTTCAAACCAAGGGGAGATGATCTACTTATCAGTGTTCCGTTGAGAAATTCTCAATATATCAGCAACTTGTAGGGTACATTTGTAGTGACATGTTTAGAGCATAGGGTATATTTACTTAGATTTGAACAACAGTGAGGCAAAGTTACATTCGAGACAACCTCGGTCGCTATCTCACCACCGAGTAATATGATATCTATATCAGTAACTTATGGATACAGACAAATTTATCATCTTTTTATTAGGACCAGCTGCTAAGTATACAAAGGAACGGCAGTTCCACTGTATATACGGTGTTTAATTCAATATTACACAACTTTTATGTACGTAACAATCGCTAAATAAACAAAAATATATTCTTTCACATATCATATCAAGTTATCCATCACATTTCCCCTAAATCAGATAATCGAATGTGGAAATACAGTGTATTGGGCCAAGACGGCAACGAGAAATCAAAAAGATAACTGTCTTTTTCCCAACAACCAGAATTTTACCATATTTTACCAGCAGCCTTCCACCTCTGGGTAACGAGTTTGAAAACCGCGTAATGCAGTTGTCAGGTGTTGAACGCAGGCAAACATGGTTTCGCTTAAATCGATAGCATAGAGTAAAACGTAAAGTTAATATCAGTCCCTTTCTATAAAGGGACTTAGTGTTATATTCTTTATACATGGAAATAGTTTCTCTAAACATTTATATATACAAGTCCTCTTCTGGAAGGGACCTAGCTTAATATGAGCAATGAATAATAACGAGTCCACATTACACCAGGAGTAATCTATATCATGGCCAACCATAGGTATTTAGCACGCTGGTAAGTCAAAGACCCACTATAGACTAATCTCTATATGTTAGTATATATAAAATATCAAAGAAACACAATTTAACAAAGCATGACAATTTATTGACTCGTGCCCTATCCGGGTCTCGAACTCACGATCTACGGCACCCAATCGCCTAGCCAAACATAGCTGCGCCTTCTACCTCTACGTCAGTTAGGAAGAAGAGAAACAATTTTTTATAAGATCCTAAATTTAGTTACCTTTTACGATCATGCAATAGGGGCAGCAGGTACATGCCACCAGTTAAAGAAAATCCTTGTTTCGGCCAACTCCTACAAGGGTATGCCACGTTACTGCCAACACTAACCAGGAATAGAACGGTCTCAGTCCTTGGTATGACCAATACTAACATGACTACAGCACTCGGCCACTCGCAGTGCGTGGATATGATATAACCCGAAATATTATGCCTCGGTGAAGTATGACACCCTGAGACAGTGTTACGCCTGTGCTATAGGTAGTGTGGTGCGGTATCAGCGCTGTTTCTCCCCCACATGAACGTCATGCTGTGTTCCCAATATTGATTATTGGCAGGCCGGATCACTTTGATATTGAGGATTAGGCACGCTCTCCCGTCTGACCAGCCAACGAAACACGCTATGGTCCACAAAGGGAGCAGACACTGCCTCGAGTGGTCAGCTAAACCACACACCTAATGAGTACAGACAGAATGATGGGCCACAGACCGTAATGGTTCTAAAAGCAGTCGTGATTTGATGGTACTGTGGCAAGCTTAGGATTGTCGGGTCGCTAAGCAACAGGCGGTTGGCAAGGTAAGCTCCTTCCGAAATACACTAGACTTATTTGACAAGACGTCTTACGTTTGGCGCTATGTACATGTTAAGTTATAGAGATTTCGAAAGCGTTGTTTTAACATCCGCACACCCTTGTATGTTGTACATAATATACACGTACTGAAGGACAAAGTGCAAATTGATAAAGCGCTCGCGAGGATCTCGAGGAACCCGTAATAGCATCAGCATCACTACACCCTATGGTACCACAGCACTAATGAATAGTGAATCATGTTGTATACGACGACTCGTTATCTGTATGTTGTAGACCAGGCCGAGATACACGTGCTCTGTTGTTTGTATATCTGGGTACGTTCACGTCTACAGTAGACATTAGTACACACCATAGATAACTCTGTGTTATAGACCTGTCTCTCTATCTGTGTCATCCACAACTGATATAGCTTCATTCATTAGGTTGAACTTATTGCTGTCCATATCAATAATTTATTGCTACAAATTTCATTCTGAATAGCGAACACTTTCGTATCAATAACGTCAGGAATTTACATGTGAATAAGTCTATGTATGATGATGGTGGTAGAGGGCGTGGTGGGGGGGGGGGGGTTCGTTTAAAACCTTACCTTAAAACCTTACCACGTGGTGGTGGTGTAGTGGTGGTGGGCGCGCTCTACGTATACATTGTGATTTTATATGGCACACTGTGACCACAGTGAAATTTGTGTGAGACTGAAAGAATTGGACACTTTTTAGTTAGCAGAATCACAGCAGGATTCAATAGATCATCATCACCACGATGTCCTCATTCGTCCGTTCCCTCAGGGCACTGAGAACGGAGGCTAATGGGGGAGGGGTGGGGGAAAGGGGAGAATAAAGGGCATGGGACACCCAACAGTACCTCCAGGACCCATTCTGACCTAAAGTGACATTCTCCTCACAATGGATATTTGGTTAGATGACCATGATGGCCAATGATGTCAGTGATAAGTGGAAATGAACTATATCTTCAGGAAACGCAAATATAAGGTCAGAACTGGCTTCCCGCCAAATACCTGATAATCGAATACGTTACCTTATTTACTTAAGACAAGTAGTTTATACATTGTACAGTAATGTAATGTATAAATGTATAAAAGGAATACTTAAAGCGAATAGTCGGGCAAGTGACTGTAAAATCGGTAAAAATGGTATTAATATATCCGGTATAATTTCTTATGAATTAGAAAAATAAAACTTTCCGTCAAAATCGCTGTACATGCGAAGAAAATAATAATATCTATGGGAATCCTAAAAGTCCTCCCGACCGGCTATGAGTGCAGGTCAATCTTAACGCATGCGCAACATCCACCACTCTCTGTAGTAAACAAAATTTCAATGGTCAAAACTGGACACCGTAAGCAGAACTTGACCATCATTATGGTATACAATGACTTTTGGAAGGCCAAAGAACGCATTTAGACTGGTTTCCTTTGCCCGACTATTCACTTTAATGTTTATACTGATAAGCTCAATGACCTGCCTGACTCTTAGTATAATTGTGATGTACGATAGAAAAAGCCGTTAAGATCGAGCTGAAGCACGCAGAAAATACATGTATTCTCCGTCTAAGTATACGTAATGTCTCTATCGAGAATTGACTAAACCGATTCCATGGCAGCATCATATATATAATATGTTACAAACTGACAGAGGGG
>SAYR01038665.1:1390639-1415985 GCA_004382745.1 Argopecten irradians irradians | reverse complement strand
ACAGCAGGATTCAATAGATCATCATCACCACGATGTCCTCATTCGTCCGTCCCCTCAGGGCACTGAAAACGGAGGCTAATGGGGGAGGGGGTGGGGGGAAGGGGAGAATAAAGGGCATGGGACACCTAACAGTACCTCCAGGACCCATTCTGACCTAAAGTGACGTTCTCCTCACAATGGATATTTGGTTAGATGACCATGATGGCCAATGATGTCAGTGATAAGTGGAAATGAACTATATCTTCAGGAAACGCAAATATAAGGTCAGAACTGGCTTCCCGCCATATACCTGATAATCGAATACGTTACCTTATTTACTTAAGACAAGTAGTATATACATTGTACAGTAATGTAATGTATATATGTATAAAAGGAATACTTAATGTTTATACTGATAAGCTCAATGACCTGCTTGGCTCTTAGTATAATTGTGATGTACGATAGAAAAAGCCGTTAAGATCGAGCTGAAGCACGCAGAAAATACATGTATTCTCCGTCTAAGTATACGTAATGTCTCTATCGAGAATTGACTAAACCGATTCCATGGCAGCATCATATATATAATATGTTACAAACTGACAGAGGGGGCTGCTGGATACATACACACTCTTTTCGCTAGAGTTTCCACATTTTCCGTGTCTATGTATTTGTGAATATGACATTTTGATTAATTTTCAGTCATATACAATAACGCTTGTCACAACTCATTGTTAACAGCGATAAATATAAACGATTAATTGATATTTTTGCGATATGTTTTTCTTCTACAAGAGAAGGGCTTGCTTGATCGATAACACGATGCTATACACGACTTGCCCTAAACGTCGTGATGTCTGTACCGATAACAGTAATTGACACGTGTTTTAGCCTTGTTATAGTGATGTATAATATACAGAATAGCATTTATCCTTAAGTACAGGCAATTCAATATCTAAAAACAATCATATATAGATGGAAAACATTTCTCAACTGTAACAAAATACAAGCAATTCAATATCTGGGGAGCCAAATATGGCAATACTCATTTGATGAGGAACATTTTTCATCTGTAATAGACAAATATGTTTTCTTTATATTATTCATTGAAACAGGCATGACGCATGGAAATCGGTTAAACTATTACTTTGCTACTATAGTCGAATTGTGATCGCCATTTCCGCACATTTTAAACGACCAGCCATAACAATATTTGCACACAGATTTATTCTAGAGGACTAAGAATGCATCTTAATACAAATACATGTATTGTAAAATTACAAATGAATACCAAACTCAGCATTGTTGACAGGTAATGATTAAGCAATAGTTGATCCCTCGTCTCTTTGCCAACGTTAAATGTGATTTCTTTCGCTGTATTGTAGAAGTCGTGAGTATACATATAGGAACTGTGTTCATTGATCATCCAGCTAGGTTAGATATCCAGCCTCGTCATAGTTTGTTCGAGTGACTGTTTTGAGATCTAACGACAATTTGTCAGAAATCGTTGGCTGTTATAGGAGCAGTAATTGCGCACACTTGGATGATTTCAGCGATCGGTGCCGACATGATGTATTTTGCTGATTTTTGATGCTTTGAAACTAGGTTACCAGAAACATCGTAAAACAATAAAGAAAAATGTCTAAAACCTGTAGAAAGTGTGTGGTATAACATGTCATTTCTCTAACCTCAATCTAAAATTAACTACTTTTGTCCTTTATTTCTTCTCTGGGTGGTGGTCTTATTGGAGAACGAAGTCTGTAGTTGACCTATACTACAGGTTAGACATGTATCTAAACATTCACCTAAAATCAACCCGAATGTCTATAAAATCGTTAAGACAGGGTTGTTAACAACTACTTAATGGCTTCAGGTCACTATATAGAAAGGCTTTCTACATTCAATAAACCACATCGTCAGGTCGTTAGTGTTAGAGATGCTTGTCTCGACTTGTGTTTCTTCGCTGATAGCTGTCCTTAGTCAATGTCAGTTTGGACACAGACTAATGGGCGTGATACAACACTGATTATGCTCCCATCACTTTAACATTTTACTCCGCTACTCCACTTCCTATTTTACTACTTTAAACTCGACCTATCGTGATTGGTTTAGGCAATTATTTTACCATATACTCTACTTATTTGATGTCACACCAGTAATACAGTACCCACAACATAAGATTAATGCAAATGCCTTGACTTTACACTTGCATCTATATACCAATCACATCGCAACAAAGAGTATTTACACGTTTGTTTGTTTGATTAATTAACGTCCTATTAACAGCTATGATCATGTAAGGACGGCCTCCCTTGTATGCGATGTGTTGCATGTATGTTGTGCGAGGTGCGTGTTTTGGGAGACTGCGGTATATTCATGTTGTGTCTTCTTGTATAGTGGGACTGTTGCCCTTTTTATTGTGCTATATCACTGAAGCATGCCGCCGAAGACACCAAGCAACACACCCCACCCGGTCACATTATACTGACAACGGGCGAACCAGTCGTCCCACTCCCTGTATGCTGAGCGCTAAGCAGGAAGCAGAAACTACCACTTTTAGAGACTTTGGTGTGTCTCGGCCAGGGGACAGAACCCAGAGCCTTCCTCACAGGGGCGAACGCTCAACTCAAGGCCAAAAGCGAGGCGGTGCCAAGGGAGGAATTAGGAAGGAAAAAATCAGTTAGGAAGAAGAGAAAAGATAAGATCCTAAATTTAGTCGCCTTTTACGATCATGCAATAAGGGCAGCAGGTACAATTCTATCAACATCTTACTTGTTACTAGTGTTCCTGAGATATTATTTCAATAACTTATAAGTACATGTATATAACGGATTAGCTAGCAAGCACCGTAAGGAATACCTTCCAAACATAATCGGGAACAATCGATTATCATAACAATAATTATGTAGTTGCCAAAAGTGCAAGGCCAGATCTGGGTTCGAACCATGAACACTAGCCAGATGCTCTCTCCGGCCACCGAACTGATCCAGAACCGTGCTCTTCCCACCCTTTCCACCGCGCGTTCCATTTGCAGATTCGTACCAGTTGCCAAAACTATTTAGGTATTACTTTTATAGCCATTTTATTGTTAACACCGATTTCTTGACTTTTATTTTCGAAGCGTATCTTTCATATGGGTTTGGCAATCAAGAAAAAACTCAAACGTATCCATTTGACGTTGCCGTATCAATTTTAGTACAACTGTTACGAACCCGCAAATGGAAAGCACGGTAGTAGTCTTCGCCCCGACACATTACCCAGATTCGGGTATCCCTCTGTTTTAAAGTCTGCTCTCAATTCTTGAAACAGATACCAAATGCAAAAGTAGCGGAAAAAATGACGGATAAACCGAGGTTCAAGCCCGGTACCCTCCGAACAGCAGTCGGATGCTCGGACACAGACAACGTTTTTCCTCGAATTGAGCGCTCTGAGGATGGCTATGATTTCTGTTCTTTGACCGACAATCACCTTAGTCACTTGATTCTGCTTTGCGCTTAGCATAAAAGGAGCGAGGTACTGTGACCGAGTGGGATGTGTTTGTCTGTGTCTTTGACGACTAACGTCGGTGAGACAACACCGTAAAAAGGACAGTAGACCAACTATGACAAGGAGACACAACACGGGTAGCTTCCGAAACATACAGCTTATCATACATACTAATGCATGCAGTGGAATATAACCAAATATCTACAAAACGTGTGTTGTCCTGCTCAGGATAGGATCATTGGTTGTTTGCTTGAAATGTTGGTTTTGCATATTGTATGTAAATTCTTAATTTCCACAACATTAACCCATTATCTTTGTATGTTCCAGGGAACACAGGATGCAGACGATCTACCTGAAATGGTACGTGGTCGGTATAGCCATATCCCTCATCGCCTTCCTCCTGATCACTATTCATGTACACATGAACGACAACATTGTGTCACAGAAACTCACTCACAGGAAACTGCAACCGATACGAAAAGAAAAAAGAGTTACAAATATCGAGTCTTCTGAGAAAGATGAGCACAATGAATACATCAAATCTAAATTAACAGAAGCTGCAAAACTGGTCAAGTTGGCGAAAGTTCATGCACGTGGAACTAAATCTGGAGATGCTCTGAGGAGGACCGTCCGTGTTCTAGACGACATGTTACAGTCGTTCGGTTTGGATTTTTCGACAGTGACTCGCCGGACAGTTAAACAACCATACAACGTTTGTCCAGAGATTTACAAAGGGAGTACATTCGGATACCCTTTCTTTTACCGAGGGTTCGAACAAAGCAATTGTAGCTATCGGGTAGCTGAGGAAAAGCTTGTTACCATAGTGATACAACTTGACAATTTTCGAGTAGAAACTATTAGCCGACTTTTAGATGATATTATCAACTACAATAGAAACATGTCTGTAGTCGTTGGTGCTAAAGTATCTGAGCTACCTCAGTTCAAAAATGACAGATATTCTCAGATCCTATTCAAAACTTACAAAACCACAACAAGTAAGGGTCGAATTTGGAATGACATTATTGAGCATGTGCAAACACCCTACGTATTAGTCGCTCGTGATTTAATCCGGTTTGATAACGACACCCGAATACATCGTCTTATCCGGGAGATAGAGCGCCTTCAACTTACTTCCGCTGGCGGTGCATCTCGGGATTCCAATGGCTTCTGGAAATTAGGTTGTTTACAACGAGCTTACAAGAACTACACACTTTTGTATGAAGAAGGTTATCAGGAATCCATTCACGAGTGTGTATTTTGTGACCATATTGAAAATTCATTTGTTATAAGTAAAACATTAATTTCCAAGTTTAAATTTGATGAGAGTTTATCACAAGAAGGAATTTGGGAAGACTTTTTCCTGCGGGCTGAAGGGGAGTCTGTTGTTTGTCCGGATTCCATGTTTTACTCCAATAGGACTATCAGAAGTTCGAGAGTATTGGATTGGAAGGAATTCGGTGGGAAATACCAACTGAGAACGATGAAGTTTGTATCTTCAAAGTTTGAAGTGGATTTTAATTGTCCTAAACCAATTAAGTGTTTTTTGGGAACAGGGTTTTCCGTAACGTCATGTTGTTTGGAAGAGCTGGCAAATTTAATAACCTTTATAATGAACGCTTGCGAAAAAGCAGGAGCGATTTGTGAGCTTCAGGAGGGTACATTACTCGGGGCAGTCAAACTAAATAAAGTGTTGCCGTGGGAACGGGACGCTGATATAACCTTCCTCACTGCTAATTACTCACAATTACAGAAATTAAAGGCTACTTTTGAGTCTGCAGGATATGCTTTTCGTGACGGCTCTGCCTTGTGGTGTTGCGCTGACAACCGCACGACCGGCGGCAAGTTCAGAATTGGAAGCGGACATTGGCATGCCGAATTATATGGCCAACACATAATGGATTCAGAATTACTAATGCAGAACTCTATAAAGCCGACAAAAGTGCTATTAAATGGAAATTGGGTGAACGTGCCTAGAAATCCAGGGTTACATGCGAGAAACAGATACGGACACGAAATATACGCTCATGCACAACACTGGATTGTGACTGGGAAATCATCAGGCTGGATCAATTACGATACGTCCTCTTTCACGAACTGTCACAAATCAGGTGATCACAATTGTTTAGATCGTTACAACAGTGACGGCAACTTACAATTTACAGATCCGATACCTTAGTGTGTCGTCTGAACACGTCACAAACACACGAATGTCGAGATCATACGCGGTATCGCACAGAGTTAAAGTATCACTATAATAATGTACCGTGGTGTACATGTCATTTAGGGCAACATTAGATGTGGCGCTTTTACATCTCGCCTCCACAACACGTGAAGACATGTGTGGACATGTCCTTGACGCCATGATTGATTAATCGAGAAGAAAATTAGATTATCCAAGGGGGACATAACATACAACTATTGATAAATAACACACATACTGTCGACTGTCCAATGTTTAGTAGTGTTTATTTAATGAGTGGGACACTTGCTCTTTCGTGCGGTATCATATCTTTGATTTTCATCGGTTATCATTATCTCGTTCCCGTGGTTTATAAAAATTAGACTTTGAAGAATACAAGGTTGTGATTCAGGTAGTGGTTGTAGTATGTGTGGGTCAGAAATCCATTCCTTTTGTTCATTCTGCATACTGTGATAAATCCTATTTTTATGTGACTTACTCTTATTATACATATGTATTTGATATGCCGGTTATTTATCATGTTAGTAAACCAACTAAGCTGGAGCTTAGGGTATCAGAAAGTGGACCATGTGAGTGTCCAGTGAGACTGAGGTCTAGTATGCCAAGAGAGCCGAAGGTTACTGGATAACTTCGCGAGCAATAGCATTTCTAATAGACATTGCAAGCGAACCAAGCGCCCAATAGGGCTGAGCTCAGTTCAGGCGAACCCTGCGAGTACCTGATGGGGATGTGCACTCAATATATTTGTAAAACCAGGAAAATTGGGATTGAGCAAAAGCATATAGAGATATATCGCGAGCGCCCATTGGGGTTTGATTCTGGTAAATCGAGTGCTTAGGGAGATCCAACTTCTAATATATCAAGAGAACCATCCGATTATTCATTGGCTCTCGTTATGTAGGTAAAGTTTATCAGTAAACCGTATGTGTATCAAATGGGTTTTGATATAATTTTTGGACCGTGATGTGAGCTCCAAATGGGTCTGCTTTTATCCTTGATGATGTTGAGTATATCTGAGCGATTATATAAGTGCTCATTTTGCGAGTTACCTATGTGGTTGAACATGTGATGAGGAACAGTGAGTGCAAAATAAACTGTACAAATGCCGAACATATATTACCCGGGGACCATGTGAATGCTGTTCGGTATGGGTAAATCTATTGGAATGTGAGAGTGGTCGATCGGGATGATGGAATTTGCCGAACCTCCAATATACAAATATGTTCAGAGTTCCATGGGGTCGTGAGTGTCAAATTTATGGGTCAAGTTTCATGCGCATACCTTAACTCATTGAAACTCCTCAACTTAGAATTCTCCATAGAAAAGCGTTGCATATATAAGTTTAGAAACTTGTATTCATTTATGCTATATTTTAGGAATGTTCGTGAAACTGGACCCTGGGTATACTAGTATTTGGATGACCTTGGCTAAGTGTTCTTTGTGTCTGTTGTATTTAAGGAACAATGGTTCTGGCTATATCTGGGATGTGAGGAGCGGTTGGGGATGGAGGAGGAGTTGGCAATTTGGACTAGGTATATTTAGGGATCATGGGAGTGTGTGTGAGGGACAACATATACATATCATTGCCAAAAGAAGCTGTATGTCGGTTGAAAGTTTGGATGTGTTACTAGTAAGTGGGCTTGGTGTCTAGTAGTCTCCATTACTGTATCATGAATGTCCAGTGAGCTGGCTCTTTCACTGGTTTGGTTGTGTTACTAGTACGTGGGCTTGGTGTCTAGTGGTCTCCATTACTGTATCATGAATGTCCAGTGAGCTGGCTCTTTCACTGGTTTGGGTGTGTTACTAGTACGTGGGCTTGGTGTCTAGTAGTCTCCATTACTGTATCATGAATGTCCAGTAAACTGGGTCTTTCACTGGTTTGGGTGTGTTACTAGTATGTTGGCTTGGTGTCTAGTAGTCTCTATTACTGTATCATGAATGTCCGGTGAGCTGGCTCTTTCACTGGTTTGGGTGTGTTACTTGTACGTGAGCGTGGTGCCTAGTGGTCTCCATTACTGTATCATGAATGTCCAGTAAACTGGCTCTTTCACTGGTTTGGGTGTGTTACTAGTACGTGGGCTTGGTGTCTAGTAGTCTCCATTACTGTATCATGAATGTCCAGTAAACTGGGTCTTTCACTGGTTTGGGTGTGTTACTAGTACGTTGGCTTGGTGTCTAGTAGTCTCCATTACTGTATCATGAATGTCCAGTGAGCTGGCTCTTTCACTGGTTTGGATGTGTTACTTGTACGTGAGCGTGGTGCCTAGTGGTCTACATTACTGTATCATTAATGTGCAGTGAGCTGGCTCTTTCACTGGTTTGGTTGTGCTTAAAATATGTAAAATAAAACAACGAAATCCACAAAAATTGTTGTCATCTCTCGTCTCTTCCGTCACTCAAAAGACTTCATACAAACGTTCACCAAGTGGAAAGCTACATAGAAAGTTCATAGAGGAAGCACAATCGAGACATAAGAAAAAGTAATCCGCATCTGCAGTGGGTTTTCTAGAACGCAGAAAATTTGGAATTAGAGACGTTTTTGGTTATAGTTGATGTTATCTTAAGAACAGTTTTGGTATATTATGTATGAAAAGATGCCTCAAGAAATTACATATTACAGGATGTTTTAAGCTGACACTTGAACTAGGAAGTGTCGTTTTTGCAGAGTGCCAGAATAACACAAAAATAGCGTGAAAGATAATGTGTAGATTGTGTAAACTAAGAACAATACAGAGAGATGCTCAAGAGGTATGCGAAGGTTAGTAAGCGATCCTTTGTAGTACAGTATATCATGTCCGTCATGGTACGGTGTCTGAAACACAATTGTACGATCTGTAGGACGTACACAGTAACCCTAGTGAGAAAGATGTAGAAGATTACCTGAATTAGATTACCGCACAAACCCGGGCCTAGCTCAACATGAACTAAATAAGAATAGAAGATGAGAGGTACCAGGGTGCGGTTCCCTACGTCGAAGCTAATAATTTAACACCTTCCCATCTGAAGATGATATTTAGATTCTTCTATTTCAAAGGCTGGAATACTCCATTTGGGGATTTCAGGGGTGAATGCGTTAAAGTTCCAATAGATGCACATATTAAATAACTTGGCAGCAGCATTATTAAGTGTACAGCAAACTCGATCCCATTTACAGTACGTGAATGTCTTGTTATGTCATGTCTTTATGCGGATGGAGGCTACAGAGCTAAGATCCGTAGTCAGTCTGTCAAACGACAGCGTTTCACCGCCTCATGCGTTTGGGTGAATGGGATAAAAACGATAACCGATGACAACTGCTGCATGAGAGTGGATCAAGAACCAACTTCTGTTGTCAGTCAGTGAACACCTTAATGTATTCGTTTGTTGTATCTTCAGTCATTATTTCATACAACAGTTTAGATTACTGAGGACAGTATATAGGGATTGAATGTATTTTTCTAATTTTCATAGCGGCTATGAATAGCAGAAGCTATCAACATATCCCATGGAGCGCATTAGCGCTCCTCGCGATCGGATGATATGTATTTAAGATAATGACACCCATATACGACGAAGTAAACAATGAACGAGCAAACATTTGTGTCAACACAGAAATCACCACATAATCACAAGGAAACTGCAACCGACTACGAAATAGAAAAAAGGAGTTACAAAATGAATCTGAGTCTTCTGAGAATAAAGAAGAAGTATGAGCACAAGAATACCCATCCAATCTACATTTAAACAGAAAGGCTTGCAAAAACCCTGGTCAAGTTGCCGAAAAAGTTCATCATGCACATGTGGATACTAAATCTGGATGATGCTCTGATGGAGGACCGTCTCGTGCTTCTAATGACGACATGTTTACAAGTCGTTCGGTGTTTGGTATATCGTATCATGTGATTCGTCTCTGGACTGTATATATCTATCTCATATCAATCGTTTGTTCCTAGTAGATATCATAAGGGATGTTACTTATCGGATATCGTCGTCTACCGTGTAGGGGTCGAATACTCTATATGCATATTGTTAGCTTATGGGTAGCTTGAGGGTATATATATGCTTGTTTCCTCTCTATATGTGTGTATTACATTACTGAACATTTCGAGTAGTAAACTTATAGCTACTGTATCTTAGTATGATATATATTTCACTAATAACTATATAGATATCATTGTCTGAGTTCGGTGGTGCTTATTATAGTACTTCTGTAGCTATCTCTCTTCATGTTAATAATATGTACTAGTATTATCCTCATATGTATACATCTTATATATATATACCAAACCATTCAATCATATGGTATAGTGGGGTCGTCATATGGATAATGAATCTCATTGGTCTCTGGTCCTCTATATCATCTCTCTTCTAGTATTTTAGTTCTGCTCTTTGATTTATCTTGTTATGCTTTTTTTTATTATTTTTTTCACAGTATCTGTTGTTTTGATAGGATCGATACAATTTTATTCTCAGTTCGTATTTGTTTAACTGAATATCATTCTGGATCTTATAACGGGAGTTTATCATGTAGCGTTCTTATCGATACTCATTATCATTATCCGCTGGCGGTTGTGTACTTAATGTTCTTCGGGTATTTATTTACATCGAATACCATGCTTTTTTCTTATGCGATTAAATCCCCAAGAGTATTTGTAATTGGATAATTACCTACAGACGAGCTTCTATTAATTAAGTCTCAATTTAGATTATAACATCATTTTTTTTAAACACTATTATTTGTGTTGAAAAGTTTTAGTGATTATACCAAATTCTAGTTATTTGAGATAATTATGTTGTTCACATGAGCAATCTCACGACGTTGGTTATGTTCATGTTGACTTCTCAATAAATGTATTAAGTAATAATTCAAATTACATTGAAATTCATTTTATTCCTGTTCTAATATTTAAAATTATGCCGTATACCATTTAATTTATCAATAAGTTAAAAGATTTATGATAAATAATAAATACTATAACAAGTATATTTAATATTTAGTATGAGTATTTGATTATTGATGCAATTAGTATTTGTTTCTATACAACAAGAAATACACAAGGATTGAAATATGATATGGGATTAGATTGATAAATTACCTTACTATATTGATGATATTTCATTCTAACATTAAGCCACGGAAAAGACATTTGATGTGTATATTGAAGTTCGATGCTTGATATATTGTCTACATTGGTTCATATTCCATTTAATTTTCGTTGAGACTTTCCTCGGCGAATGTATTTTTAGTTTGTCTCAATGTTATTTATCGGAACTATCAGAAGTTCGAGAGTATTGGATTGGAAGGAATTCGGTGGGAAATACAACTGAGAACGATGAAGTTTGTATCTTCAAAGTTTGAAGTGGATTTTAATTGTCCTAAACCAATTAAGTGTTTTTTGGGAACAGGGTTTTCCGTAACGTCATGTTGTTTGGAAGAGCTGGCAAATTTAATAACCTTTATAATGAACCGTTGCGAAAAAGCAGGAGCGATTTGTGAGCTTCAGGAGGGTACATTACTCGGGGCAGTCAAACTAAATAAAGTGTTGCCTGTGGAACGGGATGCTGATATAACCTTCCTCACTGCTAATTACTCACAATTACAGAAAATTAAAGGCTACTTTTGAGTCTGCAGGATATGCTTTTCGTGACGGCTCTGCCTTGTGGTGTTGCGCTGACAACCGCACGCCGGCGGGGCAAGTTCAGAATTGGAAGGCGGACATTGGCATGCCGAATTATATGGCCAAACATAATGGATTCAGAATTACTAATGCAGAACTCTATAAAGCCGACAAAAGTGCTATTAAATGGAAATTGGGTGAACGTGCCTAGAAATCCAGGGTTACATGCGAGAAACAGATATCGGACACGAAATATACGCTCATGCACAACACTTGGATTGTGACGAAATCATCAGGCTGGATCAATTACGATACGTCCTCTTTCACGAACTGTCACAAATCAGGTGATCACAATTGTTTAGATCGTTACAACAGTGACGGCAACTTACAATTTACAGATCCGATACCTTAGTGTGTCGTCTGAACACGTCACAAACAACGAATGTCGAGATCATACGCGGTATCGCACAGAGTTAAAGTATCACTATAATAATGTACCGTGGTGTACATGTCATTTAGGGCAACATTAGATGTGGCGCTTTTACATCTCGCCTCCACAACACGTGGAAGACATGTGTGGACATGTCCTTGACGCCATGATTGATTAATCGAGAAGAAAATTAGATTATCCAAGGGGGACATAACATACAACTATTGATAAATAAACACATACTGTCGACTGTCCAATGTTTAGTAGTGTTTATTTAATGAGTGGGACACTTGCTCTTTCGTGCGGTATCATATCTTTGATTTTCATCGGTTATCATTATCTCGTTCCCGTGGTTTATAAAAATTAGACTTTGAAGAAACAACAGGTTGTGATTCAGGTAGTGGTTGTAGTATGTGTGGGTCAGAAATCCATTCCTTTTGTTCATTCTGCATACTGTGATAAATCCTATTTTTATGTGACTTACTCTTATTATACATATGTATTTGATATGCCGGTTATTTATCATGTTAGTAAACCAACTAAGCTGGAGCTTAGGGTATCAGAAAGTGGACCATGTGAGTGTCCAGTGAGACTGAAGGTCTAGTATGCCAAGAGAGCCGAAGGTTACTGGATAACTTCGCGAGCAATAGCATTTCTAATAGACATTGCAAGCGAACCAAGCGCCCAATAGGGCTGAGCTCAGTTCAGGCGAACCCTGCGAGTACCTGATGGGGCTGTGCACTCAATATATTTGTAAAACCAGGAAAATTGGGATTGAGCAAAAGCATTATGAGATATATCGCGAGCGCCCATTGGGGTTTGATTCTGGTAAATCGAGTGCTTAGGGAGATCCAACTTCTAATATATCAAGAGAAACCATCCGATTATTCATTGGCTCTCGTTATGTAGGTAAGTTTATCAGTAAACCGTATGTGTATCAAAATGGTTGTTTGATATAATTTTTGGACCGTGATGTGAGCTCCAAATGGGTCTGCTTTTATCCTTGATGATGTTGAGTATATCTGAGCGATTATATAAGTGCTCATTTTGCGAGTTACCTATGTGGTTGAAATGTGATGAGGAACAGTGAGTGCAAAATAAACTGTACAAATGCCGAACATATATTACCCGGGGACCATGTGAATGCTGTTCGGTATGGGTAAATCTATTGGAATGTGAGAGTGGTCGATCGGGATGATGGAATTTGCCGAACCTCCAATATACAAATATGTTCAGAGTTCCATAGGGTCGTGAGTGTCAAATTTATGGGTCAAGTTTCATGAACATACCTTAACTCATTGAAACTCCTCAGCTTAGAATTCTCCATAGAAAAGCGTTGCATATATAAGTTTAGAAACTTGTATTTATTTATGCTATATTTTAGGAATGTTCGTGAAACTGGACCCTGGGTATACTAGTATTTGGATTTGTATTTAAGGAACAATGGTTCTGGCTATATCTGGGATGTGAGGAGCGGTTGGGGATGGAGGAGGAGTTGGCAATTTGGACTAGGTATATTTAGGGATCATGGGAGTGTGTGTGAGGGACAATATATACATATCATTGCCAAAAGAAGCTGTATGTCGGTTGAAAGTTTGGATGTGTTACTAGTAAGTGGGCTTGGTGTCTAGTAGTCTCCATTACTGTATCATGAATGTCCAGTGAGCTGGCTCTTTCACTGGTTTGGTTGTGTTACTAGTACGTGGGCTTGGTGTCTAGTGGTCTCCATTACTGTATCATGAATGTCCAGTGAGCTGGCTCTTTCACTGGTTTGGGTGTGTTACTAGTACGTGGGCTTGGTGTCTAGTAGTCTACATTACTGTATCATGAATGTCCAGTGAGCTGGCTCTTTCACTGGTTTGGTTGTGTTACTAGTACGTGGGCTTGGTGTCTAGTGGTCTCCATTACTGTATCATGAATGTCCAGTAAACTGGCTCTTTCACTGGTTTGGGTGTGTTACTAGTACGTGGGCTTGGTGTCTAGTAGTCTCCATTACTGTATCATGAATGTCCAGTAAACTGGGTCTTTCACTGGTTTGGGTGTGTTACTAGTATGTTGGCTGGTGTCTAGTAGTTCTATTACTGTATCATGAATGTCCGGTGAGCTGGCTCTTTCACTGGTTTGGGTGTGTTACTTGTACGTGAGCGTGGTGCCTAGTGGTCTCCATTACTGTATCATTAATGTGCAGTGAGCTGGCTCTTTCACTGGTTTGGTTGTGCTTAAAATATGTAAAATAAAACAACGAAATCCACAAAAATTTGTTGTCATCTCTCGTCTCTTCCGTCACTCAAAAGACTTCATACAAACGTTCACCAAGTGGAAAGCTACATAGAAAGTTCATAGAGGAATCACAATCGAGACATAAGAAAAAGTAATCCGCATCTGCAGTGGGTTTTCTAGAACACAGAAAATTTTGAATTAGAGACGTTTTTGGTTATAGTTGATGTTATCTTTGGAACAGTTTTGGTATATTATGTATGAAAAGATGCCTCAAGAAATTACATTTTACAGGATGTTTTAAGCTGACACTTGAACTAGGAAGTGTCGTTTTTGCAGAGTGCCAGAATAATACAAAAATAGCGTGGAAGATAATGTGTAGATTGTGTAAACTAAGAACAAGACAGAGAGATGCTCAAGAGGTATGCGAATGTTAGTAAGCGATCCTTTGTAGTACAGTATATCATGTCCGTCATGGTACGGTGTCTGAAACACAATTGTACGATCCTGTAGGACGTACACAGTAACCCTAGTGAGAAAGATGTAGAAGATTACCTGAATTAGATTACCCACACAAACCCGGGCCTAGCTCAACATGAACTAAATAAGAATAGAAGATGAGAGGTACCAGGGTGCGGTTCCCTACGTCGAAGCTAATAATTTAACACCTTCCCATCTGAAGATGATATTTAGATTCTTCTATTTCAAAGGCTGGAATACTCCATTTGGGGATTTCAGGGGTGAATGCGTTAAAGTTCCAATAGATGCACATTATAAATAACTTGGCAGCAGCATTATTAAGTGTACCGCAAACTCGATCCCATTTACAGTACGTGAATGTCTTGTTATGTCATGGCTTCATGCGGATGGAAGCTACAGAGCTAAGATCCGTAGTCAGTCTGTCAAACGACAGCGTTTCACCGCCTCATGCGTTTGGGTGAATGGGATAAAAACGATAACCGATGACAACTGCTGCATGAGAGTGGATCAAGAACCAACTTCTGTTGTCAGTCAGTGAACACCTTAATGTATTCGTTTGTTGTATCTTCAGTCATTATTTCATACAACAGTTTAGATTACTGAGGACAGTATATAGGGATTGAATGTATTTTTCTAATTTTCATAGCGGCTATGAATAGCAGAAGCTATCAACATATCCCATGGAGCGCATTAGCGCTCCTCGCGATCGGATGATATGTATTTAAGATAATGACACCCATATACGACGAAAAACGAGAATAATGGAACAGCTGGATGACGAAGTCGTTCCACAACGTCGCGTTTTCAAGCTTCCGCCTTCCGGTCGACCTTTTTTTTTTGCAAATGACAAACGTAAAAAAAAAATATAGTTAAAATAATATTTGATTGACTTATTACAGTGAACCGTAGTTGATTCCATATCAAGAAATAACACATTAGGTATTATACATTAAATATTTTGGGGGACTATTTTTTATTGATGAGAATCGTTGTATTAATAGTGTTTTCATTAGCAAATGTTTGTTTTTGTCAGTTGGTTGATTCATATAGTGACGAAACACTCAGAATGTAAATATAAAGAAATGTTTCGTAGCTTGTTGGTTGGTTGGTCGTCCTATAACAACTAAGGTAATTCACAGACCTTCTGTCCTGTATACAATAGGCTTCGCGTATGTCAGTATGAGTATTTCACGGGAGGTTGCGGCATATCCATGTTGTGTCTCCCTGTGATAGTGAAAATAAATTCTTGTCCATTCCACAGTGCTATCTCATCGTAGCTCGGCTTTGGATTAGTTTACGACTAACAGTAGAATCTGTGCCAAGTGTTTTTTAAAGGCCCACTACCTTTCCTAAACGGCTTTTGTTTTTTTAAAATGGGAATGTAAAACAAGATCGATAAATGTGTAGTGTCTTAAAAATTATTAACTTACCGTTAATACTACATTTATCATCACCTTCTGAACGATTTGATTAAAATAAATAAAATGGTTATTTTCATAACGCGGGTCGTATTATGTTTCCCGCTCTCCACTGATTTCATATATTACGCAGGAAATCTTGTATATGTTTGGTGTCGTAACCTTATTTTATGTCATCGGTATGCATTTTCTAATGTTATTAATGTTTTTTAAGAAACCTTTATATTTTGCTCCGGAAAGGTAAATTAGGTAATGGGCCTTTAAAGCATTATATAAAGTGTGTTGTAGTTCTATGTGATAATCGAGTACTAAAATCAGAGTGAGTCTGTGATGGAACTTCCTACTTAATTCTTAGTCCCTCATACATCCTCTGATGAATGTTAGACTACAACGTGTAACCTTAAGTTGGTCAGATGACCAGGTGTTCTGTTGTGATCCAGTAAATGACAACCAGCTGACTTGATTGGGAACGAACAAGTTAATGTTGACCATTCATCAAATCATTATCACGTAGCATCAATTGATCCTTTGACGTCAGTGGTGGAGCACACTTAACAAGACAATACGTAACATATTACTATCCTGATAGTACTAGTTGAGCGACACCTGAAGGAGTGTCGCGGATGAAATGAAGAGAAGAGAAATGGGAGGTAACTCTTGTTGTTATTCTTAAACGGGACCAATTTCATTAGGTTATGGAAAATATACCAGAGTTTGAAGTCATATCAGGATTTTAGTCTATTTGACCCGTGTGACCTTGAATAAAGGTCAAGATTATTTATTTAAAAAAAACTCTTGGTAGTTCATTATATGATATGTACTGGCAGTTAACCTGAAAGATACATTTTAATTAATTTTCTATAAAAACACCAACAAAGGAAGGTAATTAAAAAATGAAAAAATCTATTAAGCTACATCCTCAATACTCCATGAATTATATTACTATCACTGACGTATTATCCGCCCCTTGACTATATCATAGTAAAATTGAAGCCACTTCAGAAGAAAACAAGAAGCCCATGGGCCTTAACGGTCATCTGACTATTAGCACAATACAACATAGTCGTTTAAAGATTTTAGCCTTTTTGAACGCATCAAAGTCATTTTTTTAACAAACTTGGTAGCCCTTTATCACAGCATGCTACAGGCCCAATATGAGTACCCTATGCCTTTCGGTTCTTGAAAATTTATTTAAAGATTTAAGCCTATTTGACTCCTTTGACCTTGAATGAAGTTCAAGGTCATTCATTTGAACAAACTTGATAGCTCTTCATTCCAGCAAGCCACATGCCCAATATCAGGTGTCTAGACCTCTTAGTTATTCACAGGAATTTGTTTATAGGATTTCAGCCTATTTGACCCCTGTGACCTTGAATGGAGGTCAAGGTCATTAATTTGAACAAACTTGGTAGACCTTCATCTCAGCATGCTACAGGCCCAATATCAGTACTCTGGGCCTTTTGGTTCTTGATAAGAAGTTGTTTAATTTTTTTAGTCTTTTTGACCCCTGTGACCTTGAATGAAAGTCAAGGTCATTCATTTTAACAAACTTGGTAGTCCTTCATCCCAGCATGTCACAGGCCAAATATCAGGTCTCTAGGTCTCTTAGTTATTCACAAGAAGTCGTTTTAAGATTTAGCCTTATTGACCCCTGTGACCTTGAATGTAGGTCAAGGTCATTCTTTTTAACAAACTTGGTATTCCTTCATCCCGGCATGCTACAGGCCCAATAGCAGTACCCTGAGTCTTCTGTTTTTGGTAAGAAGTCGTTTAAAGATTTTAGCCTTTTTGACCCCTGTGACCTTAAATAAAGGTCAAGGTTATTCATTTGAACACGCAAACGTGATAGCCTTTTATCCCAGCATGCCACGGGCCCAATATCAATCTTAATTATTCACAAGAAGTTGTTTAAAGGATTTTAGCCTATTTGACCCCTGTGACCTTGAATGAAGGACAATGTCATTTATTTTAACATGGTAGCCCTTCATCCCAGCATGCTACAGGCCAAATATGAGTACCCTTGGCTTTCTGGTTATTTAGAAGACGTTTTTTGAATGAAAAGTTTACGCACGGCATACTATCCTGATAGTATTTTGTTAGGTCGAACATAGTCCTTACTAGTGGGGCAACACCTTAAGGGGATCGTGTTGCATATGAAATGAGAGACATAAAGGACCACAACTCTCGGTAATTATCAAAAGAAGTAATTTGAAGTTTTTCTTGTAAAACATAAATTTCTTGATGTAATACTTACCATAACTTTACAGAGTCCCACCCTCTTTTTGGTTTCAGTCCAATATTATTGCCTCCCCTTTTCTCTATATCTAATAACGCGCAAATGTGGCTTTATGCATAAAGGAGCATGTATTTCTGGTCGTGTGTAGGTACGACAGGTTGGTAAGAGGGTCCTGCTATGGGAGGTCTATGGGGTTTAATTTTGTTCATAATTATATGATTGATAATCCATGGTATACCTAGTTAATAAGAAAAAGAAATTAACTATTTTGATACTTTGGTACTTTTGTTTTATATATTTTTATTATTATTATTTAGCATTTACATGTATGAATAGATTTAATGCAAAGATATTTCATATTGATGAAGATAATTTAGTATTCCGAAAAAACCAGTGTGTCCAAGTGTTATTTATTAAAGACGAAAAAGTGCCAAAAGCAAAATAGCAAATAATTTTTAGTGGTACAATAGTGAAAACCTTAACCGAAATGACTTAAATTTTTAAAATGTAATTGTATATTGAAAAGAGAAATTTGGCTACTCATTTTCGGAATAAATATAAATATATAAAAAGAAAACAATTCCAATTTAGTTGGGTCTTTCAAATGCTCGAAACTGAAGAGGCTGTTGAGTTGAGTATTTGACATTCAGTACATTTAATGTTTAAAACCTTGCTGTTATTATGCCTCCCTTCCTTATAATACAGTACAGTAACTAATATATGCTAACGTTACTGGCAGGCGACCAGTTCTCACTATCGCATCTGTATCTGTACGATTTCCACGCAAATTTAGTCAATAAAGCCTTCTTCTGATAGAAACACTATCATATTAATTTCCACAAAAAATTGTCACAAAATTCGTCTGTGATCATAAATGTACATATGCGATGGCGAGAATTGGTACCCGGCGGCGAGAACTGGTAGCTTGCCAGTAGGCAATGTACATTGGCGGATCGCCAGCTGTCAATCAAATTGCTTAGTACCGCCCCTCCGACATGACAGCCATTTGTTTACGTCAACACTGTACGGTAGACTTGTACGTCGTGTGTAATTTGACAAGAGATCCCAGAGGAATCTTGGCGCCCACCATAGAATGATCTATGTCTGACAATGGAAAGAAGGATCTTTTCCCTGCTTTTCAAACTTTTTCAAATATACAACATATGACATTTAAGACAGATCGCTTTATTGCTTTCTGAGATTCAGCGGTGGAATCCAAAATGGCGACAGGTTGGCCATCTTGTTGACCAATCAGTCCCAAAGGTACTAGCCCAAGCGATAATTATCAAAATCCAAAAAGGTTGCCTGGCGGCCATCTTGTTGACCGATCGGTCCCAAAATGCAATATGCACAACTAGGGTCCTAGGGGAATCTACCTATGACATTTGAGAAACATCCCTTCAGTACTTTCTGAGAAATAGCGGTAACAAACTTCAACAATCAAAATCCAAGATGGCCGCCAGTCGGCCATCTTGTTGACCGATCAGTCCCAAAATGTATTATGCACAACTAGGGTCCTAGGGGAATTTACATATGAAATTTGAGAAACATCCCTTCAGTACTCCCTGAGAAATAGCGGTAACAAACTGTAAGTATCAAAATCCAGGATGGCCGCCGGTCGGCCATCTTGCAGACCGATCGGTCCCAAAATGTGATTTGCACAACTTGGGTCCTAGGGGAACCTACATATAAAATTTGAGAAAGATCCATTCAGTGCTTTCTGAGAAATAGCGGTAACAAACTTAAACTATCAAAATCCAAGATGGCCGCTGGTCAGCCATCTTGTTCACTGATCGGTCCTAAAATGCGATATGCACAACTAGGGTCATAGGGGAACCTACATATGAAATTTGAGAAAGGTTTATTCAATACTTACTGAGAAATAGCGGTAACAAACTTTAACTATCAAAATCAAAGATGGCCGCCGGTCGGCCATCTTGTTTAGCGATCGGTCCCAAAATGTGATATGCACAACTTGGGTCCTAGGGAAACCTACATATGAAATTTGAGAAAAGGTCCCTTCAGTACACTTTCTGAGAAATAGCGGTAACAAGAATTGTTAACGGACGGACGGACGGACGGACGGATGACGGACCACGGACGAAAGGCGACTTGAATAGCCCACCATCTGATGATGGTGGGCTAAAAATACGGGCTTGCGTTGGCGATGGGATAAATATAACAGCAGTAATCGACATCCTGGTAAATAAGTTGGAAATGCTTCATTAAAACCCTTTCCTGAACCTGGAAGATCAATGGAAAAGTGGATAAAAACGCCCGAGGCAACAGCTGATGTGCTGAAAGAGGGTACGTCCCTGTCATCTAGGAAACTGCTGTCCCTTTCTAATAATATTGATCATATCCATTGTCAAGCTACTAGATTTTTCAGGTTTGTCTTCTTTAGTTGTCACTTATAATTAGTTTACGGTTACATCATGCCTGACATTGTCGCATATTGCATGGACGTGTCACTTTCCCGTTGATCTCACCAAGTTACAGTTTGCTCGGTGCTATTATTAGACTGCAGCTGGTCAACAAAACGTGTGTCATCTGATAACGGGTATGGTTTACTATATTAGTATACTAGTCGGGTAAAACACATTTTAAAACTATCCATTCCAATGTTATACAGCCATACCAACTTCAATTATTAAGTTAATTCAATGTCTTAACCATTTTCAACAAATGTGTATAGTAGTACTGTGACTGTGTTCCAAATTTCATGAGAATAGCTTTGATTGTTTTTGAGTTGTACAAAAAGGAAATGCTGAAAAGGACCCATTTTTCGACGTTATGCTGTTGCACTTAAAAAACATGTGTTTGCCAGACCAAATAAACACATTAGAGAAAAGATAAAATGCAAAAATTAAAACAAAACCAAATAGAATATTCCTTTACGAATCAAATGATGTATCATTTAGAACGGTACAATAAAAAATGGCGATAAAAATGTAATTTGTTACAGCTACCTGCTTCGTTATGTTTTTCACCTTTCAAAACTTGCCCCATGTTATAGCCTAAAAATTTGTAAATTTATTTGTAAATATTCAATAATATTTTGAAGATCTATTTCTTTTTTGTGTGTAGTAACTACTTGGTTTAATATCCCATAAAATGTAAAAAATAATTGCCTTATGAGTATTGCTTTAGAACTACAGGGTCGTGAAGGTTACGGACACTACAATTTTGCTGTAGTGTCCGTAACCTGATTTCTAACTGCATGTTTTCAGATAGTGTATCACAACCCCTGAACACATTTTATTGGTAGAATATCCTAAACTTAAAACAATGACATTACAAATTTTAAACTTTTGAAAGTGTATGTCACTTTATATATTGTTTTGACTAAATAAGCTAACAAGCAAACAACGTCGAAGACAACTTGCGTGTGAATCCTGAAAATTCCTGTTTTTCAAACACACACATTGCCAAGTAGTGAGGCATTGAAGGCTGCATATGGTTTTCTGAAGACATCTGAAGGAGATCCTGAGGACATACACTGCAGAATTTGCGGATATTTTGCTTGAAGGTAAGTAAAACTTGTCACATGGAACGAATGAAGTGTCCGTAAACCATATTGTTGACTATTTATAAGAGCTCTGATATGAATATTTTTTATGAGGTTTTAGTACAACACATCATCAATTATTTATTGAATAATAGCAAAATCTGTTTTTAAAGGCCCATTACCTTTCCGGAGCAAAATATAAAGGTTTCTTAAAAAACATTAATAACATCAGAAAATGCATACCGATGACCTAAAATAAGGTTACGACACCAAACATATACAAGATTTCCTGCGTAATATATGAAATCAGTGGAGAGTCAATTCCCTTTTTTGCCGTCTGGCGCAGTGATAGTCAACTACCGCGCGGTATTTAGGACGACGGCGGGAAACATAATACGACCCGCGTTATGAAAATAACCATTTTATTTATTTTAATCAAATCGTTCAGAAGGTGATGATAAATGTAGTATTAACGGTAAGTTAATAATTTTTAAGACACTACACATTTATCGATCTTGTTTTACATTCCCATTTTAAAAAATAAAAGCCGTTTCGGAAAGGTAGTGGGCCTTTAACCTCAATCTATCTTTTCCAAATACTTTTGTGAACAGATTTTCTGTCTGGTTATGGATTTTTTTGGTATGAAAATTAAGTTTAGTTGAAATATGAATAAGAAAATTTTGACAATTTTACTATAAATGATTTTTAGAATCACTCTTCTCATCACAAGATATATGAAAAAATACATTTAACATTAATCATTTCAGATTTTACTTACAAGATACCTACATTTGATCAATATGTCACTGGTTACGGACACTACAAAAATGTCAGAGCTTCCAAACAAGTAGTGTTTTAAAATTTGTTCTCATTATCTTTTAGATTCTGAATATTTATGTTTAATCCATATGCTAAAAGTATACCTTATGTTATTTCAATCTTATAAGTGTAATTGATATAAATTTTTTTTCTCTTAATTTTTAGACCAAGTTTGAACTAAGATCGAGAGGTGGAAGACTGCAAGTACTCAAGAACTATGGTGGCTGATCGCCTTGTCGTGTTGTCGCCTTGTCGAGTTGTCGCGGTCTCAAACTGCGACAACCCGAGATTTAACAGTTAAAATGTCGACTAGTCGCGTTTTCGAACCGCGACAAGTCGACAACACGACAAGACGACAAGTCGACAACACGACAAGTCGACATTTCAAACACGCTAATTAGCGCGTACAGAATCTCGTGTTGTCGTGGTAAAATGTCGGCTTGTCGTGTTTTCGAGTTGTCGAGTTGTCGACTTGTCGAGTTGTCGACTTGTCGCCTTCCTGTTACACATGCGCAAACAATGGATAACACTCGCCATATTGGATTGCTAATGAAAATAATTGTGTGCATGTGTTTGTACCTAGATGAAGAAATTTGATAGCAATTTCTTTACCGAGAGTTGTCAAAGTATTTTTCTCTGAACTATGAATTTCAATAATTTGTTTATTATATGATAATCGTGTAATAATGGTCTGGTCGTGCCGTCTGATTATTACGCAGTAATCGTCATCTGTTACTTTTAAGGTCACTTGAACCGCTAAGGCCTAATAGTTCGAAGGCCCGTTAATCCGAAAATTAGAAAATATTGCAATTTTCCCGACTTACGACTTAATAATGTCGACATCGTTAAGGCATTAAGTCGACATCATATCGGAATATGTCGACATAAACAGAAGAATATGTCGACTTACCACATGTACATGCCCACATAATGAATCCAAGATATTTATGTAGACAGTCGGTAACTCGGCGATTAATGTGTTTATGCTCGGGTGTGACACCGACTTGTCAGTTATTGATGTCGACATCTTAAACTAAAAGATGTCGACATCTGGTCTTGAAAGTGGAAATCAAAGGCCACCCTTTCATAGAGCACTGTGTATATGCAGCAAAAGCCATACAGCAGAGATCGACGTTGATTTTGTTAATTCAAATTTTTATTCATTTGATTTAAAAAAAAAAAAAAATGTCAGCATCCCGCCATGAAACTGTAGGGTGCGTGTACGTAGCTGTTAGCCCGAGCTAAGGAAGTGTACAACGAATTATTAATATATATAACCGTGGGTTGAAAAATTCGTTTCAAAGCTGTGTGTGTGTTTGTTTTTTTTTGGCATTCGTACGTTGTACCAAGTCCATGTAGTACATACCGTACTATATTATATTAAAAGAATGAATGAAAATAAAAATAAAAAAATAAAATAAAAAAAGATTTTTTTATATTTGTATTTTCTTGTGAATCCCGAAAAAAAAAACAGTTACGTAATTTAAAAGCCATAAAGGTCACAGTACAGGTACACAATACACGTTGGGAAACCAGCTTTACTTGTTAGCTTGGCCTACAATAGACACTTATATAAAGGCACAACGAATTTTTGTTACGGTCTTAATGGTCAGATTCAAACTTTGGGCTAAAAATCCTCCAGGAGCGGTTTTAAACTCCCAACTCGCGATACATCTGCATCTATTTTTCGAGTAAAAAAACATGCGTTCTTTTGTAGTCAAACGTAGTAAAAAAAGTCACGTGCTTATACCTCATTCATTGCCATTGGCCGGAATATTCAATTGTATATTATGGTAACTAGTGATCACGTGATTTTGTGTTTACTTCCAAATATGGTGATAGTTTGCTTGCCATTTCTTCGGAGAAATTGATTTATTTGAAATATTTAGACTCCAAAATATTATTAATATTGCATGCTTATCATTTGACTTGCACATATGCACTGTTTTACTATAAATAATGAACTGAAATGAGTTGTAAAACTGCCATTTTCACGTTTTGTAAATAAATGATATTGTAGGTCTAACCGTCTAATTCTAAAATCAGCGAAGATCGGCTACTCCCGGCTAAATTCGTAGAATTCTAAATTATATATTTATATTTATTATTACCTGCTTTAGTGCTCAGAACATATACATATAACACAGAGAAAATAAGGCCAAAGTATGTATAAATACCAGGTCAGAGAAATCACTCTATTTGGAAGTAAACACACACTCATGTGATCACTAGTTACCCACTAATACAATTCCATATTTATTTCGGCCAATTGCATGAATGAGGTATTAATCACGTGACTTGTTTTACTACGTTTTACTACAAAGAACGCGTGTTTTGTACAATTATGGGGAAAATCCTCCGCGGATCGTGGTTTCATTTCCCACCATTTGAAATTGTTAGCAATACTATCATATCATAGTTTATTTCCATATTATTTCCAAACAAATAGTTATAAGCTTCCGCATAGCCCACTTAGCTTTTTGGGAATCTAATACATATGTACACATATACTAAGAAACACGGGCTTATGTGCTTACATGGCAGGTCTCAAGGCCCTCTACCAATATTGTGAATTTCATGGCCCTGGGGTCTCGGAATTTTCCCCAGGGGAACGGGTCTTTACCATAGTTTATATAGGAGACATATGTATTTGTTTGTTTAAAAGCAAAACATTATTCATAACTGTGCATATCGGAATTCAGGTGACTGTTAGACATTCTCAACTCTCATCCATTTGTAAAAAATTCAAATTTTAACAAACTTCTTCTCCATAACACGGTTTTTCTCATTTTACAGCAAGTACAAAAACAACAACAATCAAATTACAATCATGAATATTTTGTATTGATATTATTATTATTTTTTTTTTGCAAATTTTCAGCAAAACAAACATGTTTCAAATTAAATTAATACACATATTTGATTAATATATATTTGATCTGCATTCATTATTGAATTTAAAAATAAATAAATAAAAAA
>SAYR01038665.1:1354696-1390507 GCA_004382745.1 Argopecten irradians irradians | reverse complement strand
TAGCAATTCTTTACCAGAGTTGTCAAAGTATTTTTCTCTGAACTATGAATTTCAATAATTTGTTTTATATATAGATAATCGTGTAATAATGGTCTGGTCGTGCCGTCTGAATATTACGCAGTAATCGTCATCTGTTACTTTTAAGGTCACTTGAACCGCTAAGGCCTAATAGTTCGAAGGCCCCTTTAATCCGAAAATTAGAAAATATTGCAAATTTCCCGACTTACGACTTAATAATGTCGACATCGTTAAAGGCATTAAGTCGACATCATATCGGAATATGTCGACATAAACAGAAGAATATGTCGACTTACCACATGTACATGCCCACATAATGAATCCAAGATATTTATGTAGACAGTCGGTAACTCGGCGATTAATGTGTTTATGCTCGGGTGTGACACCGACTTGTCAGTTATTGATGTCGACATCTTAACTAAAAGATGTCGACATCTGGTCTTGAAAGTGGAAATCAAAGGCCACCCTTTCATAGAGCACTGTGTATATGCAGCAAAAGCCATACAGCAGAGATCGACGTTGATTTTGTTAATTCAAATTTTTATTCATTTGATTTAAAAAAAAAAAAAAATGTGATCCTGCACATCCCGGCCATGAAACTGTAGGGTGCGTGTACGTAGCTGTTAGCCCGAGCTAAGGAAGTGTACAACGAATTATTAATATATATAACCGTGGGTTGAAAATTCGTTTCAAAGCTGTGTGTGTGTTTTGTTGATTGGCATTCGTACGTGTACCAAGTCCATGTAGTACATACCGTACTATATTATATTAAAAGAATGAATGAAAATAAAAATAAAAAAATAAAATAAAAAAAGATTTTTTTATATTGTATTTTCTTGTGAATCCCGAAAAAAAAACAGTTACGTAATTTAAAAGCCATAAAGGTCACAGTACAGGTACACAATACACGTTGGGAAACCAGCTTTACTTGTTAGCTTGGCCTACAATAGACACTTATATAAAGGCACAACGAATTTTTGTTACGGTCTTAATGGTCAGATTCAAACTTTGGGCTAAAAATCCTCCAGGACGCGGTTTTAAACTCCCAACTCGCGATACATCTGCATCTATTTTTCGTAGTAAAAACATGCGTTCTTTGTAGTCAAACGTAGTAAAAAAAGTCACGTGCTTATACCTCATTCATGCCATTGGCCGGAATATTCAATTGTATTATGGGTAACTAGTGATCACGTGATTTTGTGTTTACTTCCAAATATGGTGATAGTTTGCTTGCCATTTCTTCGGAGAAATTGATTTATTTGAAAATATTTAGACTCCAAAATATTATTAATATTGCATGCTTATCATTTGACTTGCACATATGCACTGTTTTACTATAAATAATGAACTGAAATGAGTTGTAAAACTGCCATTTTCACGTTTTGTAAATAAATGATATTGTAGGTCTAACCGTCTAATCTAAAATCAGCGAAGATCGGCTACTCCCGGCTAAATTCGTAGAATTCTAAATTTATATTTATATTTATTATTACCTGCTTTAGTGCTCAGAACATATACATATAACACAGAGAAAATAAGGCCAAAGTATGTATAAATACCAGGTCAGAGAAATCACTCTATTTGGAAGTAAACACACACTCATGTGATCACTAGTTACCCACTAATACAATTCCATATTTATTTCGGCCAATGGCATGAATGAGGTATAATCACGTGACTTGTTTTACTACGTTTTACTACAAAGAACGCGTGTTTTGTACAATTATGGGGAAAATCCTCCGCGGATCGTGGTTTCATTTCCACCATTTGAAATTGTTAGCAATACTATCATATCATAGTTTATTTTCCATATTATTTCCAAACAAATAGTTATAAGCTTCCGCATAGCCCACTTAGCTTTTTGGGAATCTAATACATATGTACACATATACTAAGAAACACGGGCTTATGTGCTTACATGGCAGGTCTCAAGGCCCTCTACCAATATTGTGAATTTCATGGCCCTGGGGTCTCGGAATTTTCCCCAGGGGAACGGGTCTTTACCATAGTTTATATAGGAGACATATGTATTTGTTTGTTTAAAAGCAAAACATTATTCATAACTGTGCATATCGGAATTCAGGTGACTGTTAGACATTCTCAACTCTCATCCATTTGTAAAAAATTCAAATTTTAACAAACTTCTTCTCCATAACACGGTTTTTCTCATTTTACAGCAAGTACAAAAACAACAACAATCAAATTACAATCATGAATATTTTGTATTGATATTATTATTATTTTTTTTTTGCAAATTTTCAGCAAAACAAACATGTTTCAAATTAAATTAATACACATATTTGATTAATATATATTTGATCTGCATTCATTATTGAATTTAAAAATAAATAAATAAAAAACAACAACTTCATAACATAGCAAAGGTACATGGTTTGTCATTTTAATCAAGGGAGATAAATCCGATTTGAAGGATTTTCCACAAAGTGGAAAAGTTAAAGCCGCATAATCCGTATCTTTCAGGGTCCGTAAATCAACAAAAGAAAATTAGGGTACATATGTTATAAAAAGTTATCAACTTTCCCCTAATTACACACCCAAAAAGTCCCGAGTTCAAAAGAAATTAATGATTAAAAATTCGATATCCAGAGTGTTTGAATAATTCACTTTCCATGCATTATTCAACCAAAATTTAGACAGGTACATTTCCTGGTCAACATCAATTATAATTTCAACACAAATTTATTAGATGATGTTTCAAGTAATTGTCGAGTATATATACATGAACTTTGTCATCTGCCATGGCACAACATGTAATCTTCAATTTATCAATGTTTCACAATCAAAGTCTACTCTAAGCCTTCTGTTTCAAATGGTGGAAATGAAACCACGATCCGCGGGGGATTTTCCCCAATAATGGCACAAAACACGCGTTCTTTGTAGTCAAACGTAGTAAAACAAGTCACGTGATTATACCTCATTCATGCCATTGGCCGAAATAAATATGGAATTGTATTAGTGGGTAACTAGTGATCACATGAGTGTGTGTTTACTTCCAAATAGAGCGATTTCTCTTACCTGGTATTTTTACATAATTAGGCCTTTTGAAGAAGATCTTATTTTCTCTGTGTTATATGTACATGTATATGTTCTGAAACCTAAAGCAGGTAATAATATATATAAATATAAATTTAGAATTCTACGAATTTAGCCGGGAGTAGCCGATCTTCGCTGATCCTAGATTAGACGGTTAGACCTATTGAATTGGTCAATTCGCATTATATCATTTATTTACAAAACGTGGAAATGACAGTTTTATAACTCATTTCAGTTCATTATTTATAGTAAAATAATACATATGTGCAAGTCAAAATGATATGCATGCAATATTAATAACATTTTGGAGTCTAAATATTTTCAAATAAATCAATTTCTCCGAAGAAATGGCAAGCAAACTATCACCATATTTGGAAGTAAACACACAATCACGTGATCACTAGTTACCCATAATACAATTGTATATTCCGGCCAATGGCATGAATGAGGTATAAGCACGTGACTTTTTTTACTACGTTTTTACTACAAAAAATAGATGCAGATATATCCCGAGTTTGGAGCTAAAACCGCGTCCCGCGGGAGGATTTTTAGCCCAAAGGTTGAATCTGGCCATTAAGACCGTAACAAAAATTCGTTGTGCCTTTATATAAGTGTATCGAGGGATGTAAATATTTATGTATATATATGGACAGGGCAAGCTAACAAGTAAAGCTGGTTTCCAAATGGGTATTGCGTATCTGTACTGTGACCTTTTTGGCTTTTAAATTACGTAACTGGTATTTTTCGTGATTCAAAAAAATGAAATCTTGAAAAAATAATTGTAATATAGTATAGTACGGTATGTACCACATGGACTTAGTACGAATGCTAATCCACAAAGCACACACACAGCTTTTAAACGAATTTTCAACCCACGGTTATATATATTGATAAATGATTATGGCCAAGAGGATGGAAATTCGTTGTACAAAGCAGAGTCCTTTTGCACTCTAACTTCCTCAGCTCGGACTAACAGCTACAATGTGTACGTACACGCAGGCTACAGCTGCATGGCCGGGATATGCAGGATCACAATTTTTAATTTTGTAATCAAATATATAAAAACTTTTCTGAATTAACAAAATCAACGTCGAACTCTGCTGTATGGCGCCTTGCTGCATATACACAGTGCCCTATGAAAGGATGGCCTTTGAATTCCACTTTCATGACCAGATGTCGACATCTTTTAGTTTAGATGTCGACATCAATAACTGACAAGTCGGTGTCACACCCGAGCATAAACACGATTAATCGCCGAGTTACCGACTTTCTACATAATTATCTTGGAATCATTATGTGGGCAGGTTCATGTGGTAAGTCGACATATTCTTCTGTTTATGTCGACATCTTCCGATATGATGTCGACTTAATGCCTTAATTATGTCGACATCATTAAGTCGTAAGTCGGCAACTCGATGGCAGAAATATGCCACCAATATGGTCTATGGTACAAGCACTGACTTCAGTTTTCTATATTCAAAGATAGTGGCTATTTCATATGATTTGCGCATGAGTAACAGGAAGGCGACAAGTCGACAACTCGACAACACGACTAGTCGACAACACGACAACTCGACAACACGACAAGTCGACATTTTACCGCGACAACACGATATTCTGTACGCGCTAATTAGCGTGTTTGAAATGTCGACTTGTCGTGTTGTCGACTTGTCGCGGTTCGAAAACGCGACAAGTCGACATTTTAACTGTTAAATCTCGGGTTGTTGCAGTTTGAGACCGCGACAACTCGACAAGGCGACAACACGACAAGGCGACAACACAACAACACGAGATGGCCGTAATCAGCCACCATACAAGAACAGACTATGCAGGAATTAAGTGAATGAAAAAATGATCTGCAAGACTTTGAAATAACCAAATCATATGACTATGAAGAGTATGCATGTATATGATGTTCTAAAAAGATCATGAAAGAAAGTGGATTAGCCTGCAAAATTTGAAAAAAATTAAGACAGCTGAAACATCACAGTATCAACTTGAAAACATAAGAAAATTCCAAAATTGAAAAAAAAACTAAATATCATTAAATGATGATTAAGAAATGTGCTTCTTTGACTATTTTTGAGTTAAGTTGATAGTGAGTAGCAAGTCCTGATTAGTATGATGAAAAGAAATGGTTCTTATTATACTTGGCTCCAGCAAAAACACCAAACAATTGAATTGTTCAGATTCCGACTCCATTTGCAAGAAGGGAGCATAAAAACACAAGAGTAATTCAAATTAATTTAAGTAATTTAATGTTATGAGATATCTACATAATTCATTTTTAGAAAAAAAACTAGTAATTAGATGTTGATTATTCATAAAATCTCATATTTCAAGTTAAAGTCCATGTATATACACTATATATGTATCATATAGATTTTAGTAAATTACTGAAATGCAACAAGTCCTTTAAGTGAAATGCCTCTTTTATTGTAGTTTAACAGATTTTCTGTTTTGAGATTCAAATAAAAATGTAGAACTGAATGATATACTAGTAATTCAATCTTGTATGAAATAATACATAATTAAACTTTATCTTTGAGATTTTATTATATTAGTAATCAATCTGCATGTTAAAGACAAATATCAATGACTATTGATAAAATAATGTATTAACAAATTCATATAGAAATGTATAATTATGTATAATTTATCATTAGAAATAATAAACAAAAGCTCTCTCTACATGTTTATTTTTTCTGTAGTGTCCGTTACCCTACCAATATTTCAATGTAGATTATTTTTACCGTTAATTTTACCAATTTGAATTGAATATTTGTGATTTGTTATTAGGGCTGGTGTTTCTTTTATTGCTGTAAGTTTTTATATGGCCATAATTATGCTTGTAAGGATATTGTTTGTATTTTTTTTTTAAACATTTTGAATAGCGAATTTTGGATATACCACAAAGTTTGTTTTTGCTAGGAGATTGTCCATTTTCAACAGACCAAATAAGTTTTATAACCTTATTTTAATATGGCTTCACATATTTAGTAGAAATAAAATTGTTAAAATGCATGATGCTATGAGATGTTATCTGTTATATTACATTAGTATAGTGTCCTTAACCTGGTATTGGGTACGCCGATGAAACACTGAAAAAATTACTTCTCCATAAGTCATTTCAAAACCATCGCTGTTTTTGAATATTTGAATATTAGTCATTAATATGAAATAGTTTTCATTTGATTTCTGAAATGTTCAATTTTGACCCCCAAGTGCAACATACGTGAGCCCATTATTGTGTTTTACCCGAGTATGTAGCAATTTAATAATATAATCAAGCAATATATTAGGAAAAATCTATTCAAACAGCATCTGTCTCAGAGTCAGTAGATTTTTACAATCTAAATCATTGTCAGTTTACGAGTTTTGATTCAGTCGCTGTCATGATCAGACTCGGTACTGCAGTAGGCATACGAAAAACAATCATATTAGACAACAACCTCAAATATTAGTTAACGAACAATACTAACATCCACCGATAGTGATATAACAAGTATGTACACGACTAGGCTTCCGGTTGCGCGCACATCAATGGAGGAATGAAAAAAAATTCAGCGACAATTATCGGACATGTTTATGAGGAATTTCCACGTTTTCCATTGGGTAACATCCCTAAAATGGCAGTAAAAAAATAACTGTTTATATAGTCTTTCAACTATATAACTCAGAAAGTGATAGTGTGTTGTTAAGATGTAATTGAGGTCTTAAACTTTAGGAGACGGAGATGAGTGATCGATGTTATGTAATGGCGTTCCATGATTTCTAAACTTAGACACAACTGTGAGTATGGATGTGCATTTCGATATTTGTTGAGACTTTACCAACCTTTATCACCCCATGAGTGCTAATAGACTAGCTAAGTATCTACAAAGAACTGAGGATGAGATAGCTAATCTAGATCATATGTCCCGCCAAATTGTCATTGTGTCTGACAGCGAAGGGAGATAACTACAGCAACAGTGTAAAAACACAGTGGAGAAAAATATCAAATGGTTCGTGAAACCTAGAAAAGGGACGAAAAGAGTAACAACATCATACTATTCAATGTGCCAGAGCAGACTTATGAAACACCCTAAGAAAATAAAGAAAAATATGAGAAAACGATCAGGCTTATTTCCAGAAGGCTAGAAATACAAGAACTGGAGTTACTTGCCCATTTCAGAATGGGGAAAAGGATACAGGGAGTAATCAGACCACTTGTTGCTGTCCTAAACAACAAAAAACGGCGAAAAACATTGCTTGAAAAAGCAAGTCTCATCACAAATTTAGTCCCTGATAGCCTAAAACGTACCATTCACGCAAAAGATCTAACTCAGGAACAAAGGAGGGAAAGAAAAGAGAAAAGAGAAAGATCAGACAAAACATCGCCAAAAGTGCCTACAGCTGAAGAACAATTTACAGAGATAACTCCCATGCTGAGGCCAGGTGGTAATTCGATGTATGGGGATTGCTCCGACTCGAGGCTGCGGTAGTATCTCAGAAGAACTTACCTAAGACAGGTTGTGTAAAGCAGAACACACAAGGCAACCTTACTAAAGAGGTCAGATCGATAAGGATTGAAAGGCAAGAAGTTAGCACATCTAAGCCACCTAGCCCTATACTAAGTCACTTTGAAACTGAGGAGGATAGTCCCAACCATTACAACACATAACTGGATGCAACCGGTAATAATGAAACTACCCTCATCTATTCAACTCCACAGAGGGAAGAACATTACACCAATGTTCCAACGTCACCCGAAGTAGAACGTACATAGGATGCAAGTTTTACCAGTTTTAGTACAAAAAATACAGAAGATCAACACATGAAAGATCAGAAGACTCAACTAAATTTCTTAAAGTTTACTATACAAATTTAGATGTACTCTCGTCAGACAAGATTGGAACTAGAAAATTACATTGAGCAAGAACAACCTGTCATCATCTGTCACTGAAATATTCCCTAAGTTCACAAATTTAGCTATAGACGAGAAATTTTATCAACTGAAGAATTACAATTCACATTTCCCAAAGGACAGTCACAGGGGAGTAGTAATCTACGTCAAGCAGACTATTATCAGTGAAGCTCATGACTACACTATTAGTTTCCAAGAATATATATCCTGTCTCATAACATTAAACAAGAAGGACAAAGCACTCATCTATTGTGTCTACAGAAGCCCAAATAGCTCTCGTGAGAACAACACTAGATTGAACCAGCTCATCGAAAGCTTAGAGTCATCTAATTCAACCAGTGTCCTATTGCTGGGGGATTTCAACTTCAGGGAAATTAACTGGGAGACTCAAATGTCACTCGTAGGACCAAACAACCCAGCAACCCTATTTCTAGAAACAACAAGAAACAAATTACTATTTCAACAAATCACAGTCCCTACGAGACACAGAGAAAATCAATTTTCATCGGCACTAGATTTAGTTTTCACTACAGTTGAAGAGCAGATTGAGGACCTGAAATATTCTCCAGGATTAGGAAAAGAATTCAATTTAAAATTATTTGTAACACTGCATCCGTGAAGACCAGTAACAAGACAACATGTCGCAACGTCTTTAAAGGAAATCATAAAGAAATAAAGAGAGGCTTGCAAGACATAGACTAGGAAATACTTGATTCAACTCTAGATGTGGACAAAGCTTTGCAATACTTTGCTGTTATCCTTGAGAAAATTATTGAAAAACATGTACCAGTGAGCAAAGAACAGCAAATTCCGTAATCAAGAATTGATCAAGAGGCCAGATCAACCATCATTAAAAAGCATCAGCACTAGAAACGGTATCTTCACTGTAAAACACCTGAAAACTTCCGACAATACCAAAAAAATCAGAAACGAGGCTAGCAAGCAATGTCGGAAAGCAAAATATCTCTTTGAAAAAGATTTGGCGACAAAAATAAAGACAAATCCAAAACTCTTCTGGACTCGTGTAAAATCCAAAACTAATCAACGATCAACGACCATGGACAATACTGATGGAGAGCCGACAACTGACCCTTTAAAAATTGCAAACGTCCTAAACAACTTCTCTGCAAGTGTCTTTGTAAACGAAAATTTGGCCTTTGTAACTCCATTTCCACGTAGACACCATCATCAACAAATTGACACTATTAATATAACTGAAGATAAAGTCAACAGAGCAATTCTTCAAATAAATCCCAACAAGTCACCTGGACCAGACAATTTACATCCGAATTTTATCTACGAAATAGCCGATGTAATGAAAAAACCTCTCCAGATAATCTTCAAAAAGTCCCTTAATCAAAGTAAGTTACCAACATCCTGGAAAGCTATTGTTAATCCAATCTTCAAAAAAGGCTCAAGAAACACCAACAACTATAGGCCCATTAGTATGACGTCGGTCCCATCAAAAATTATGCAGACTTGTTCGGAATGAGATAATGAAGTACATGAATGACCTAGATCTCCTGTCAAATCACCAACACGGCTTTAGATCAGGCAGATAGTGTCTTACTCGGCTCTTAGAATCTATGGAGGGCTGGATCAGTGAATTGGCTCGGGACGCAATGTAGACATTATATATTTAGATTTCAGCAAGGCTTTTGACAAGGTGTCACACAAACTACTACTGCACAAACTACAACAATATGGGATTGGAGGAAACCTACTAGCCTGGATTAAAGCCTTTTTGGAGGACACGAAACAGAGAGTAAATATTAATGGACGCTTATCTGACTCCCTACCGGTGACTAGCGGGGTACCCCAGGGAGGTGTCCTCGGACCGACACTTTGTCTTGTCTATGTGTGAATGACATGCCAGACATGATCAACTGTACCATCAAACTATTCGCAGATAACACAAAACTGTCCAAAGGAATCCACTCTGACCTTGACAGACTTGATCTCCAAGATAACATCAATAAAATGTGTGAATGGACACAAACTTGGTTGATGAAGCTGAATACATCAAAATGCAAATATCTGGAAGTAGGTACCAATCAGGGAAACCATCAATACCAGCCCCAACAGGACGTGACCACCTCTCAGATACAAAAGTGTCGTCAGAGAAAGATCTGGGAGTCTACATGGACCAATCCCTTCAATTTTCAGTCCATGTTTACCAAGCCAGCACCAAAGCAAATAGGATGATAGGACTTGTTTTCAGAACATTTTGCTATATGAGCCCTGAAATTTTCCTGACCTTATATAAAACGCTCATTAGACCACACCTTCAGTATGCCACGCCAGTAACATCTCCTATACTTCAGAAGGACAAAATTACCATCGAAAATGTTCAAAGAAGAGCCACAAAAAGAATACACGTGATCTCTCATATGAAGAAAAATTAAAAAAAGACTTGGACTTACTGCTCTGGAATATCGCAGGATGAGAGCGGATATTATCCAAACATTCAAAATTCTGAAGGGAATAGATAACCTAGATGTTGACAAGCTCTTCCAGGAAACAGGTCAAAGAATAACAAGGGGGCACTCCAGGAAATTATTAAAAAAACAACGCCGATTACAACGAACTGGTCACTTTTTCAGTAATAGAATTGTGAACACTTGGAATTCCTTGCCAGAAAAGACAGTCACCTCTACATCCGCTAACAGCTTCAAAACTAATCTAAACAAGGCATAAGCACCAAGTTAAATTTAAACCCTCTTTCACATATGAATGCTGACTAGCTGTTGACATTTATATATAGTAACATATGTATGGACTATAGACTTAAATATGTTACATCTTTTCCTTGGATGATATCACTATACCCATCAATGAACAAGCATGGAATAAGCCTGCAAAAAAAGTGAAGAAGTACCTTACAGTGTTTTTCTTTTTTTCTTCAACCGGAAGTCAATTTCGAAGAACGCGTTGTACGCTATGCATAAGTAAAGGAAATAACTATTAACACATCTAAACAAGTGACATTAAACACTTTCAACGATGTACCTTGAGCGAATCTTGAGCGAATCTAGGCCTACTTATACGACATTGCCGAGTGTAACGGCGGCTTTCAACATCATCAACGCAAACCGGTTCAAACCGGATACTCAAGTGACACAACACATTCCTCCTACCAGGTTGTCGTATGGCATTTTTTGTGCGGTTGAACGCCCCAAACAGCATCCATTTCCACAATACATGCAATCCCCAACAAAAATTTGGATATCATTACAAGACGTATAGAATGTTTTGTAAATTTAAGTAATATAAAAAAATAAACAGAATTTTCATAAATACGATCAATATGTGAATGGTCCACTCTTCGATCCAATCGGTCAGAATAGCTTTGAAGGAAGGCGGCCCACAAGTCCCGAAATTTCCTCTGCCGTGGAAATTTACTGGAAATCTGCGAAATACAACCAATTTCCAAGACCGTCTTGTGGTCGTTCTTCATAATATTTTGCAAAAACCAAAGATACCGTTTTGTTCAGAATTACTTAAATTTTTAATGTGTAGAATTTCAGTTTGTCAACTTTTAGCGTTTGTTCGCTAGGTCGAATTAAACAGAAACTAGCGGTGAAAATGTCGATTTATGTCAGTTTGACCCAAGATTTCTCACTCAAATGAATTTCCGTACAGTCAATATCTATCTCAGTCGATAGATCACGCCAGGATTTACTTAACTTTAAAATATCGTTAAAAAGTATCTGTCAGTTTCCTTATTACTCAACTTGCGGTTATAAGCGTGTTGATAAGTAAAAGTTGTCGTGTTAACATTCGTTCCGAAGGAACGATAACTCTGTTATCGCACCTTACGTCTCTCATTTCATATGCTTATGCAACGACTACAAACATAGGTACCCATGGTGAGATATCCCTGTTGAATGTCAATCATATACATGTATTCAGTTGTCGACTCCCAAAATTCGAAAATCGAATTGCCATCGAGCAGGTCTTTACACCAGAGAGCCACCAGACCTGAGGTGTCTTTGACGTTATGTCTCAGTGAAATAACACTTTAAACCAACAGCCCTACTATAACAAGGAGACATAATACGAATATACCGCAGCCTCTCAAAACATACAGACATTACCTACGCAACACGACCCGGCAACTCTTTTGATAAGCGTTGGGCATACTCAACCAACCAAACTCTTCGCTAAGGAAATAGGTTTTGATTATGTTAAAATCCGTGAACATCGACTGTAACTTTATCTCTAGTCATGGCTAGGTCAAGCGAAGACGATTTCTTTCTAGAATGCTAGTCGATACATTTTAAAAAAGAAAACCCTTTTTTTGTACAATATGGTGTGATGAATCCAAACGTGACAAGAAACCTATGTTGAAACCTACGAACTGCTACAATGATTTCCATTGATACACCCCATTATCATGATTATAACACCACGGTCGACTGACGGAGTATATATTTCGGCAGTAATGTATTCAGGTAGGCTTTCGGAACTAAGTGTCTGTCACGACTTCGTGGTCCACATTACGAGTTAACGAGTAAAACTAGAGGCAACAGAACAGGTAATTTAGTCCTTTGAGCCATATATAGTCCAGGGGTGTAGAGATCGTAAGCGATCGGAACTCCTGGGGTAACCTGGAGTATCGAGGGCACCAGCTCGTTTCAATAACAAGTGGTTTTCGTACCTTGTCGGAAGAAGATACTTCCTTAATATTCATATAGTCCAGGGGTGTAGAGATCGTAAGCGATCGGAACTCCTGGGGTAACTTGGAGTATCGAGGGCACCAGCTCGTTTCAATAACAAGTGGTTTTCGTACCTTGTCGGAAGAAGATGCTTCCTTAATATTCAGACTTTGAATTTTGATTGGTTTTGTAACTGTATCTATAGTATATTGTAACGACTGGTTTTGCTACGACCGTAGTCCTTAGCATAGAGTAGAATGATACAATTAATTAATTGATGCCTTGATAAGAGATACTATTGACCAACTTATTTTCGTAATGAAGCATTTTGGTGTTGGTTTGATTTTAAAACTTACATTCCTAATGTTCTATCATTCTTGAGATTCAAACAATTTTACTATCATGCGGTAGTAAGTTGGTTCTCAGTAAGTAATCATAACAAACTCAATAGATCGCTTTATATAAGTTTATTCTTAGCAACAAAATATATTTCATCATACAATCTTCAACAGCAGATTACACTTATTGGTTTGGCATTAGGTTTGCTAATGCTACATTTTCTAATAAAAAACTTTTTTTAATCTCAAATCAATTGGATATCAAAGCTATTATTAAAAGTGTTCTCCTTGGACGGATCATAGTAATGGACTTTGAGGAAAGAATGTGAACAGTCTGATTTTCATCTGCTGAAATGATTAATCCAAAGGAGCAGATAAATTTTGGCAGTATAATTTTGTCTGTCAGATTCTAGATTTCAAAGTAAGCCAATACTAACTTTCATGATTGACATTTATTCAATTATTGATTCAAACCTTTAGCCCCAGTGGATTGTTATAAATTTCACCAATTTTCGAATTCCTGTTGAAATCTTGGGAGAACTTTTTTTTTCAAATGACATGCTTGATATCAATTTGAGAGGAGTTTAATGAACACAATTCTGTAATAAACGTTACAAAGAGTAGCCAGATAGACTTTTAAAAATCAATAAGTCTGACCAAGTATTATTAACATGCTGTTTATCTAATGATGTAATTTCAGAGAGTTGAACATGTAAAAACACCTAGTATTAGAGTTATCTACCCTTGTTGTTGCTATCACTGATGGTAATATTGCCACCACTCTTTCATGATGCAGCATGCAAGTATGGAAACAAGACCAAAAACTGTGTAACATGAAATATTTTTATATACATTCTTTCGTGGTTTAGGGCTATCATATAATTTCGTGGATAGATATTATGTATATAAACAAAATTTGTTTTTATATTTGTTGTTTAACAATAACCAAAAAAACAACCAAAGTTTCTAAACAACAAATATTTCATGTTATACAGAAGTTCAATACTAGGAAAAGGGAGATGACATTGCAATATTTCAGCATTTCAGGCAGTGACAATTTTATCATTTAGGTATTCAACAGATTCTACCATCTACATGTAGTCTAGCTCTTAACAAAGCTGGTCTTTTAGTACATACATCTTCAAGTTCACAAAATTCTCTCAAAATGAGCAAATTTAACACAGATTAATCTTTATTAAATACAGTTTTCATACAGACTTTTACCTAAAATACTCTCAAGAAATAGTGTTTTCTAATACAGGTGATCTCTCTATGCAGCCTGAAGGGTGGTCTCAAGACAGCCTTTTATACAAAAATCTAGAAACAATTAAGATTCTCCCTCCATGAAATTACTTACAAGAAAATTAAAGCAACCTATTGAAGCAATGATTTCTTCATTTATTTAACTCACTTTTTCTCTCTCACCCAAATCATATAAAAAAATAACTAACGTAACAGTTTCAATCTTCAGATAACATATGGTATAAATATCAGGCCATTTCTTTTAGCCATTTTTGGTCATTTCATAATTACTTAGATTACCAGTTTCTAAAACATATTAGAGTGATAAACACCTTAAAAAACCCATACAATTTATCAGTGACACCAAAAGAACTTCCTTAAAAATGCCCCACCACTGATGAATGGTATTTTCTCTCTATCACAAACAAGAGCAGACGAATAAGTATCTTTCTTTGGTCATAAAAGTTAATTACTTTACACTGTTACAATCATTGGAAAGTTTGAGCTTCTTATTTTACTTCAAGATAAATATATTAAAAATAATTAATTGCGTCATGAAAAATGTCAATAGCAATGCCCCATATGAAATGAAGTACTAATTGCACTTCCATTGAAAGCAAATCAAGTTATTTCATATGAATTTTTGTGTTATTTAGACACACATTTACATGAGTAAACACCATTTATTGTTCAAATGATGAGTATCGTTTATGCCTTGTCAGCAGTGGAGCATCTTTAATGTTTAAAAGATCAAAGGTAATTGAGATGATGTCATAAAAACTGGAATGTTGTACTCATCATACTCAAACAACATCTTTTTACCTAAAAACTGTCATAGAAGCTCTGAGATAAAAATAACATGCCTACCATATTTACTTGAATAAGCACCTGTTCTCACGTAAGCACCGGACCCTTATTCTTTCTCTTTGTGTTTGGATATTAACATCAAAATTTGTCACCAGTAACTGGGATACCATCAAATTAACATATCTATAGTATATGATGGTAACTTATACCGGTACTTATATTTCAAGCAGATAATCAAGTTTGACATTGTACTTACTAACAAAATCATTTAATTTTTTAAATTTGACAAAAGAATATGGATGCTGTCAGTTATCAATCTATCATATTTATATGTTTCAATTAGCAATGGGAGTGTGTAGGCACACTTTGTGCTAATTAACATAGATATGGATTACCATATATATGGTATTTTTGTAATATGTTTAGTTACCATGGTAACAGGTAATGTCTACATTTGAGCACTACTTAACATAAATTATGTACAAAAATAAACTTAACTTCTGTATTACATGGTATGCTCTGTATAACCAGACATACCTATCATTCTACATCATGTTGCATTGTCTATTGCATAAGACATATATATCAGAACAATAATTAACAACAAATATTGCATTAAAATGTTAGTAAAGCATTTACATCAACAAAGACTTTTGTTTATTATATACAAGTAGGATCTTAAATAAGTGTTCATTTTATGATGGATTTTATGAAACAAGTCTAAAAAGTTATTATTATTGTGAGCCTTGGCAAGCAAAATTAAAACTTTGAGATGAGTTTCATAAAATCTCATATGAAAGTAACATAAATTTTTGATACTTTTAATTACATAACTACAACAATCTACATTTTAAAGAATTTCAACACAAATAATATAAATTTTTTATACAACAGAGGCATGCTTTTTCTATTTTTCATTGTTAGAATGTGATAAATCAAATAATATAAATTTCTTTATACAACAGAGGCATGCTTTTTCTATTTTTCATTATTAGAATGTGATAAATAAAATGTTATTATGCTAATATTTGAGATCCCAAAAAGGAATGAGTTATAAATGACCTACACAAATTGTTTTGTATTTCTAATCACACACCATTTAATGATGCAGACTTATCTGCCCTTGTGAGTAGAGTTAACTACGTTTGTGATCAGAGTTATTTGACCTTGTGAGCAGAGTTATCTACCTTTATGAGCAAAGTTAGCTATGTATATTACATCTTCTGTTTATGAATGTGACATTGTAATAATGTAATAATCAATATCTGCACACAGGGGCAGACATATTGGAAAAAATATTTTTAAAATTCAATTATATTGATCGATAACTCATTTTAAGAGTAGATTTAGACAAATTACATGGATGGATATATCAATGTATACAGGATATGATATACCTCTGAATGTCAGGGGTAGAAAAAATAGGATAAAAATATAGAATACGAGTATTGTAATTGTTTTGTTTTTTTCATCAGTAAAATCTGGATCATTACAATCTCCTATCAGATCCATATGATACTGAATACAGCTACTGGTATATACAAAAATATGAATATTAATATATAAAAGCTTTTGTAAAAGTGTTATTGAGAAAGTACACTAAGAGAAAGTACATATAAAATCTAAATAAAAGCACATTTTTAAATGATGAATATATTATTCTAAGATCATCCCTAATGGTTATATCATTTCATAATTATAATATGTCAATATTTTCTATAATTTTCAACAAACACAACTAATATTTACAATAATATTTGGGGGAAATCAGCACTTATATGTATACTTGAAAAGTGTAAATCTATATAACTGTATATTATATCTATTATTTATTTGATTGTGATGGCACCAGTATACTTTTCATTTTGGCCTAATACTATTTTTTACTCTTTTATGATTATAGAATGCACCATGCACTAGTCAACTTTTCACTTTGGCCTAATACTATTTTATACTCTTTTATATGCATCAAATTTGCCAATTATATATGCTTAGAATATAATTACCTCATGAGACAATAAATACTATGTGAACACACGTACAGTGATGTCAACAATCTCTGTCATATCACTGTGTACTCTGTGATTTGGTTGGCACTTAATTATCAACTACAGAAATATATCTAATATACTACAGACATTGTGTATACTGATACAGCACTGTGTAACAAAAATATCACAGATAAAGCAAACCTAGGGACTTTATAATAAGAAATAATCAATTGTTTAATTTATTTAAAGAGTTCCCTCTCTTCAACAAAAGCAGTTTTTCTGATTCAGAATCATATTCTTTATGAAACTTAAACAGTATGCCATTCAAATCATTGTATGGCCATAATTACTGCCAATAAATATGCCACATTATACAGCTATTCTGATGACAAAAAAAAACACAACACAAATTCAACAAGCATGTGTGACCACATGTCAAGTCTGTTGAAAAATATACAAAATATATACAAATAACTAAGTGTTAAAAGTACTTCATTGTACATGCAATTATGTGAAAGACATTTTTTTATCAGAATCCATCCAAACCTTTTTTCAGTATATTGTGTACACAGTGACCTGTCACGATTTTTTTACCAACAGTATATGTATATACTATAATATACATGTATACATATTTTATATATATACTGATGGTAAAAAAATGTGCCAGGTCCCTCTGATTGTGTATGCAAACTAAAACTTCTAAAAGGATGATAAAACTGAAGACACATGAGTTCTGAAACGGTTATATGTTATTACAAAGATTAACAGTACAAGAAATAATAAAATTGCTGGCATATATATATGCCTCCATGTAAAACAAATTTTACCAATGCCATCAAAATTAGACAGTACTTAATTTGTTTTATGAATCAATGATCAAAAATAACATACAAAATTAACAGACTTGACATTAATTGTCTTCTTATTGACAAAGACAATGGATGCATACAGTGACCAAACCAAGTTCTTCAGTTATCATCAGATCTAGAACAATGATCATTATTTTGACACAGCAAAGGTCAAGGAAGCCAACTTTGGGTTCAATTTGTTATAACAGTGAAAAGAATCAACTAGACACAGAGACTTTATTGAGTGTTAGATTGTTTCATAACCAAGCTGATTATGTTGGTTTGGGTTGAGATGGGATGTGATAGGACGGGACAGTCTACATCAATTTTTATAACTAGTGCTTTTCATTGGTAATCATATTTTTCATAAACTTTTAAAATTCACTTTGTCTACAGCACCAGAACAGATTATAAGTAAGGAATGGAAGTTCAAAATTGTTTTATGATGTTTTATCCTATGTATCATTGAAGGAATAAAACAACCTACCTTAAATACTGATGTACATGTTTATATCAATTTTTATTTGAAATAGATGTACACAGTAGTCATAAGTTGAGCAAATAACTTGATGAAAGCTACGTTAGTGATCCAATTCAGAACCCTCAAATATTACTTCATCTTGATCAATTTTCATGATAATCTCCCCAGAGATACGCTGCCCCTCAGCTGGGTTACCTAAACTGCCTTTTACTCTAAGACAATTATCCTCGACATCTTCAGTTTCCATACCAACATTGTCCACTTCAATAACAGTGTCATGTCCTTCAGTAGACATCAGTTTCCGGAATTCTTGAACATAAAACTTAAGCTCATAGAAATACCTGCAATCTTTGAGTGCTTCATACAAGTTGTAGATTGTAGCATCCCTACCTTTGAGCTGGATGTAGCAGTTCAGAGTCTGTAGCACACATTCCGTCACTCCCTTGTGCCGGAAATCTTCGTAAATTTGCTTGACACGGTGAGGAGGGATGTTCAGGTGTTTGTAGAGTCTGTGCATCATACAGACTTCCTCTGACTGGTCATCATTTGCCACACTTGCTAAGTACTTTATCATCTTATTTGGGACTTCCAGCTTAATCTTACCAGCTCTATCTTTCTCTGCAAGGTCAAAAGGTCATTATTTATCTTATTTATCTTTGAGCTTATATTGAAATATCATTTGAGTGAGTTTGTGTTTGTTTTTTTTCCGTAATTTTTGCACTACTTACGACCTTATTATAAGTCACTGCAATGCAGGTGTTTCTTTCAAGATGAAAAAATATTTTTAAAAACCCAACTCACAGAAACATAATAATTTTCTTGTTTGGACATGAACATTATTTCTATAAATTCTGTAATTCACGTTCTTATGAGTTAGCAATAATTTTGGTAGCATCCTCACCTTCCGAGGTCAATTCAAGGTCAGGATTAACTGTAATGTAAAACAGACATAAATAAGTCATCATCTTTTCAAACAAGACCAGAAGAAAACTTAGGATGATAAATGAAGACAGAGGTAGAGTCTATAATAGTTTCTATAACAATTGTACAGTGAAACATAGATAAGTCACAAAAGTTTGATGCACAGGGTTCAAAGGCCGATTATTTGTCAATTCAATATTAAAAATTTACAGTCATTCATATCTAAAACTTCTTAAGATGTAATACAAGAACACCACCAGAGAATATATAAGTATAATGAAATAAACCAAAATAACGAGAACTGTTAGTATATATGGCTGAATAATACTCCCACTACCAAGTATTTGTGGCCATGGCAACATGTTAATTATTTGTGAAAATAGCACCAAATATGCTCACTAATGATCCATACATTTTATTTATTATGGCATATAATGGCATATAATTTGGTAACCATGGAAACCAAATGACATCTTATGTATCAGTACAAGAGGCCCAGAGGGCCTGTATAGGAGATTTCAGAAAAGATGGCGTGACGTCACAGAAAGTTTACATCCGGGTCCTCAAAGGTACAAACACAGTATGGCGACTGATAAAAACAATAACAGATACGTACATCCCTGCTTCATAATCGATACATTGACAAAAGTTTACACTTTCATACTTGCAAATTCTGATTTTGAAATGGTTTCTTATTGTTTCACTGGTTACGGATGTTAACATTTTTATATTTTCATTTGTTTATTGCTAAATATAACAAGTGTAGATTTAGTATCGAAGCGCTGCCGGGCCATCACACGTACCCGATTTTGTTCATACGTATAAATTGAGGTTATGAAAAAGTGTTTATGAATAAATGATTTATTTCAATGTATCATGTTTCTGTTAAAAATGAAAATGCTGTTCACAACACGATATGATATAAACAAAACGTGAACCACCTGACCAGACCACGGCTGCTCGGGTATGGCTTCATCGCTGGTAGATCACCGCAGGCCAAAGCATTGTTGGGGAAATAAATCATATGAATAATTACCAACACTTTTATCTCAAAAGGTACGTGTTTAAGATATATATATATTTCGTTATTTAATATGTACAGTTGTTTTAATGGAATGCCCTTGTATTAACTACTGTGTTACACGTACACGTATGGCTGCCGATCTCGAAAAATAATATATGGTGAAATCGTTCAGTTTTCATGCTGCATATTTCATTTTTGATATTTCATTTTCAGCCGCTTTTATGCCATGGACTGCTGTGTTAAGTCTCCAATTGAAATGGTATTAATTTTATATAATTTGAATACATATTAGGTAGACTTCATTTAAATTGATATAAATTATAGATCGTAGTACTGTACGTAAATGCCGACCAGGATACATTGCGCACGGCTTCGAGAATCCTAAATACTCAAAGTTTTGTTTAAAAATATGATATAATGAACCTACAAACTGACTCATTGTATTGTTATAAACTAAATCCCAAATATTATGACAAAAATAATTAACCAGAATACGTAATTTTATGACACTGGGAAAACGGGCGAAATTCGGGTTCTCGGTTGTACTGTAATGGCTGCCGTGGGCTTGGGGGATATCTACAAAAGCAAATGTTTAATTTGTACTAATCACACATCGTAAGTTTTTTATCAAGAAACCCTTCGAAAACAAGTTATTGCTTTATAATTAATAATTTTGGGGACTTTGAATTTAATTTGTAATTTCAAGTTGATATTTGCAATATATCTAACAATGTTTATACGTAATGGCGACCGTGTTTTCTCGTGGCGGTCGAAAATGGAGTATAAACAGAGTAAAATATATGAATACCATATGTTTAAAATTGTAAATTATTGTAAAATATTTTTATTTACACTTTTCGAAATGTAAATAACGCAATAGTTCTCGGATTGTCGTACTATTTATTACAATAAAATGTAAACAAATATCGCAAGCGGCTGTGTTCCCTCAATGTTTATGTGTACAGATATAGGAGTTGTACCTTTGAGCGCCCGGATGTACCTTTGTGTGACGTCATCGCCATCTTTTCTGAAATCTCCTATTGCTCACCTGGTTTGAAATGTCAAGTCATGTTCTGAATACAGGTTCATTGTTTCTTTTATGAAGGAATTTGAATATTAACCTCTTATTTCTCCTATTGGGCCCTGCCCGTCCTGCCCCCGGGGGGTCTGAGCCAAAATTAATACAAGTCCTTTTCTCCTTCACCCAAGGATATTTGTGGCCAAATTTGGTTACAATCCATGCAGAACTCTAGGACAAGCAACGATTTATAGGACTTACCTCTATTTCCCCTATTGGGCTCCCCCTCTCCTGCTCCCGGGGGGTCAGAGCCAAAATTTAAACAAGTTCTGTTCCCCTTCCCTCAAGGTTGTTTGTGGCCAAATTTGGTTACAATCCATGCAGAACTCTAGGACAAGTAGCGATTTATAGGATTTACCTCTATTTCCCCTATTGGGCCCCGCCCCTCCTACCCCCGGGGGGTCAGAGCCAAAATTTATACAAGTTCTGTTCCCGTTCCCCCAAGAATGTTTGTGGCCAAATTTGGTTACAATCCATGTAGAACTCTAGGACAACTAGCAATTTATAGGATTTACCTCTATTACCCCTATTGGGCCCCACCCCTCTTGCCCCCGGTGATTCAGAGCCAAAATTTATTCAAGTTCTGTTCCCCTTCCCCCAAGGATGCTTGTGGCCAAATTTGGTTACAATCCATGCAGAACTCTTGGACAAGTAGTGATTTATAGGATTTACCTCTATTTCCCCTATTGGGCTCTGCCCCTCCTGCCACCGGGGGGTCAGAGCCAAAATTTATATAAGTTCTGTTCTCCTTACCCCAAGGATGTTTGTGGCCAAATTTGGTTACAATCCATGCAGAACTCTAGGACAAGTAGCGATTTATAGGGTTAACTCTATTTCCCCTATTGGGCCCCGCCCCTCCTGCCCCCGGGGGGTCAGAGCCAAAATTTATATAAATTCTGTTCCCCTTCCCCCAAAGATGTTTGTGGCCAAATTTGGTTACAATCCATGCAGAACTCTAGGACAAGTAGCAATTTATATGATTTACCTTTATTTCCCCTATTGTGCCCCGACCCTCCTGCCCCCAGGGGGTCAGAGCCAAAATTTATACAAGTTTTGTTCTCCTTCCCCCAAGGATGTTATGGCCAAATTTGGTCACAATCCATGCATAACTCTATGACTAGTAGCGATTTAAATTAAATGTTGACGGACGGCCAGACGGACGGACGACAGACGCTGCGCCATGACATAAGCTCACTGGCCCTTTGGAAGGTGAGCTTAAAATAACTAGCCATTGGTGTTTGTCATCCTTTAATTAAAACCCCTATATAGCATATTTCAACCCTAATTGGACAATAAATAAATTTTGACTTGTCAGAAGCTTCTTTTAAGTTTCTATAGTAACCATTATTAATCATTTATATGTATGAAATTCATCTTAGCAAGTTTGTAGAAAATTAAAATCAAGACGTACAAGACCATTTAACAAAGTCTGTGTATAGTGAACTGGTTACCATGACACCCAAAATTTGGGGAAAATTTAACCTTTTTTACACATCTGCACATGGTCCCCAACATTATACTGTGAAGTAGCATTGAAATCGGTTTAAAAGTAGTTTCAGAAGAGTTGTCAAGACAAGATTTGTGGACACTGGACAGACATCCAGACATGGGGATTCCAGGACAATCACTACTCTCCACTTCTCCTCCAAACGTTGTTGTCGAGGGTTTAATAAAATCATACTGTACCTACCTAACAGTTTATACGTACCATTGATCTTTAGGTGACAGAGCAGACTACAACCAGTTCCTACACTATTGACTGCTGTACACTGGTACACCCCCGCGTCCTCATGTGACACACCATTGATAGTGAGAGAAGGCTCACTAGCACTTGACCCAGAGTATTTCTGGTCTTTCACATCAATGTCAGTGGTCTGGTCCTCGCAGATTCGTTTCCAGGCTACCAAGTTGACATCCACATTAACAGATGACTGTAGAGTGACTTTTGATCCCATTTTGACAGAAATTTCAGATGATTTGATAGTCACTTTAGGCACACCTAGAGCACAAAACAACTAATTGAAAACTTGAAAAATTAAAAGAAGCCTCAATTGAGCATATACACATACAAACTTTACATATCTGACCCAAAATGAGGTAAAAGGGGTGAAAACATGTACACTGCAGACAGTATTTTCAGATTCTTGCATGTTTCAACAAATACAAACTTTTAAAGTGAATAGTCCGGTAAAGAAAACCAGTCTTAATGCGTTCATTGGCCTTCCAAAAGTTTTCACTTATTAATACGACGGTCAAGTTATGCTTAGTTTCCCAGTTCTGACCATTAAAGTAAAGAAAAGTTGAAAGCATTGAAAATGAGGCTGCGTGGAAATGTAACCACGGACATAGTGAGCCGGGAGGACGTTTTAGAATTTCCATACTTTAAATTAATTTCTTCGTACGCAGACAGATTTTGGCGAGAGATTTTATTTTACTATTTCATAAGAAATTATACTGGATACATTCACACCATTTTTACCAACTTTAGCCATCCTTCCCCGACTGTTCACTTTAAGATTTTCCCTTATCCTAAAATGATGGAAGGGATGGAGCATTGCTTGACAATATGCCGAGACTCTGAGAAACTTTGTAGATTTTCGAGGCTCTGAATTTGGATCATCATCTGGAAACTACTTCTTTTCTTTTGTAATGCATGCTTACAATAATTTTGATGCCTTTCTAACAATTTTGAAAAAGAAATATCAGTTTTATTTGTAATTGAATACTTACCTATGTCTTCAGTGGCTTGTATAGGAGTAACTGTTGGAGGTGTATCTACACTTTCAGTGGAATGGATAGGACTAGTTGTCTGAGAAGTATCTCCATCCTCTGAGTAAGCAGAGAAAGGAAATAAATGCAAGTTCAAAATTGATCTTGGAGGTGAAGAAAAGCTAGAGTAACAGGAATTACCTCCCTTGATCTATGTAATGTACATATGCAGGTATACAACATCACAACTATTTGGGGAATTCGAAAAATAGCATTGATTGTATGATCCTGTAAAATAGTTATTCATGCAGAACTCTATGACTAGTAGCGTTTTAAAGTAAATGTTGACGGACGGACGGACGGACGGACGGACAGACGGACAGCTGACGGACGACGGACGCCACACCATGACATAAGCTCACCGGCCCTTTGGGCCAGGTGAGCTAAAAACTGCCACTCAAACTCAAAACCCAAAGATTGAAAGCGTGTGGTAATATGTCGCAACACCATTCAGCTACTGCAGCCCCTAACAATCATGATATCGGTTCATAGAGAATGACAAGTCCTCAATTATATCATAATATGTCTCATATATCATGACTTCTCAATCGTAATACCATCAGTTGTTAGCTCTACACATTATACCTACCCATTAGGGGACTAGATGAACTCATATTTTCATTCAACGTCACATTTGTTCTTGTGCGCTGATGTGGTTCTCTAGAGGAGCAAACCTTCTTCTTCAACATCAGGAACAAGACGACCGGAACTACGAAGATGAGGAAGGCACATGCTGTAATGACAACAATGTTGTATTTCTCCTGGTGACTCCGGTTCTTTTCTGCCTCGGATTGTACTGTTTCCTTCAGGGCACCTATGAATGTCAAAATAAATTTATAAAACAGAAAAAATTATATTTGTATTCAACAAATTCTGAATATTATACTTAACATACAGTGCAGTAAATGATACAGTATAACTTGTCTTAACCGAACCCTGTATAAACTGGAAACATGTCTATACTGATTAATTTGTTTGGTCCCGGCAAATTTCTTAATAAAATATAGTATCCAATACCTGCATAATCCGGAACCTGTCTACTCTGAAAACCGGAATGGTCTAGGTAATGTTACTTTACCTTTCGTTGTAAAATTAACTTGGGCAAACCGGACGCAATGTTTTCACAATATGGGACTGATCATGAGGCGTCTAAGGGGATTTACCTGTACCGGTATACTAAGGCCTAGATAGTGACAACTTTTCACTTTTCATTCGACGGTTTTGTTACATGTACATTTTATTTGTGAATACTTTTCACAGTCAATTCTGACAATAAAACATACACATAAATTCGGAGAGTTAATTTGAATGTAGCACACTGAGAGAAATGGATCGTACATGTACACCTCAGAAACCAAGAAAACGTAGGATGGAATTCTGTACTTATGTGAGAATAAATGTTTGTGCTGTAATAAAAAAAATTCTTATGATAATTTTCATGTGAACATATTGTCATATGGTTCTATCCTCTATAAACCGGACACCTGTACTGTATTAATCAATGTTGACTTTATAGTATGACCACTATAAACCATGGCTGTCCTAGACACGAAGCTGACAACTAATGGACATCAGTATGAGTTTAAACTGTGTGAAGCAGTGGTATACATACTTATAGAATAGATCAATATATCATTGGAAATCAGTAAAACATTTAAACAATAACACTAAGTAAAAAGAACAATGAATTGCAACGTCACAAAAATCAAGTAAAAATATGGTGTCACAGTCATTGCACGGTTGACCTAATCGATGGTAAATCATACTTTGTACTAGTTAACTTCTCCAAATTGCTGTATAAGAAGACAAACCTAAGTTTTCTTCATCGTTTACTTCATCGCTTTCATCACTTTGTTCCCCTGTAGGAGTAAGCACACCATCATCGTCTCCTTTACTAGTGGAATTCTCAGGTTTATAACAGTTACCGTCTTTGTCATCCCAATTCCGCTCGCGTACGTACCTGTAAAAGCAACACAAGGACTCACTGTATGATTTTATCAATGTTGTTCAAAACGTAATACATGTAAATAATAATTTATATGACAGCTACATACATATATGGTTTGAGACCCAATAATTGCCAACTAAGCTCTTCATAATACATTAAACCTTTTAAAAATGGCACAACCAACCAGTTTTTGTCTGTATGAAAATGACACAATCAACCAGTTTTTGTCTGTCTTCTCATTTATTTTTCACATTCAAAAAATCTATTTCTGTAGAGAACAGACATTCTGATAAATTCTGATCAAATTTCAATAGATTGTCTTTCAACTTAATTTGCACATACAGCAAATACCTGATGTACACAATAACATTTATTTACCCATCTAAACAGGCTCCACACTCTGACTTTCGGCTTTTTCTTGGTTTTTTGTTGTACACACGATTCTTCTTTGTACAATTACGGTCCAGGCGACAGTACCGAAAACCCTCCCAATCACGTGTATGCTGGTCACTGTACTTGCCCTCTGGACATTTTGTACATCCATGACAGGTCAGAGCCCCTCTCTTCTCATCTAATGGACCCTGTGGAAGAATCAAATTCTTTTTGATTCCTGACTTTTTCAGAATACACATACACACACACACACACAAATAAAATTGTCACATGAGTCATAAAATCTCACATGAAATGTGCATTTCTTTAATCTTTCAAGCCTATACTTCAGGGTAGTTTGGACATGATTAATTATTGCTTTCTTAACATCACTAATAGTCCTGCATTATAAACTAATTTGAGATTATATGTCTTTTTCCTATACATTTGTACACAAAATAAGCTGTCTCTAATCTCTATGTTAATGTAGAAGAACAGGGAAAATACCCATGTGATTTCTGTCGAGTGCCATGACCAGGAATCAAACCCGGTGTGGGTCGTAGGTGTGGAAATCTACTACTCTATGATTGAGACAAAGAAGCATTCAGTCAGCTTAGTGACAGAGACTGTGTTTACAGTAACACTATTTACAAACTACACCGTCCCCTCATTTTACATCTCTATAAAGTTGATAAAGGTGGTCCCCCTCCCTATCCATTAGTGAGTAAATAGGTTCACCATCAAGATATGTTATCCCAATCCAAATACCAGTTGGACCTCTCCCTATTAAGATATCCCAATCCAAATACCAGTTGGACCTCTCCCTGTTAAGAGAAACTAAAATGTCCCTATTATTTCCCGAGAAATTTATTAAATGTTCCCCTCCCTATCCAATGAGTGATCCATCCCTGGGCCTCCCCATGGAAGGTAACATATAAGTATCAGATGTACCCAAACTCTCAAGTCCTTGTATTAGATGAGCTCAGAATGATTTGTCTCCAGCAGATACTATATATATTCTCTTATGTAACCTAATCAAGTTATCTATAAAAGGATACTCCCATGCCCATCCCCCCATATGTTAATTCATAACAATAAGAATTGATGTCTCTGTCAGATACTTCATTTGTATTAGTAGTTCTAACAAATCAATAAATATATCTCCTAGCAAAAAGAAAGTTCAGGTAGCAGATAACGGAAAATTACTGCCACCCGATTAACTGTGATTGTTGATTACACACCTGTGTAGACAAATCAATACAGGTATACAGAACTCAATCACTGGGTCAACGTACCTGTGTGAACCAGAGTGGAATATCTCTCTAAAATTAGATTTATAATACCCCAGAATTTATATATATACAGATTATATTGTTTGTATACAAACCAACTATATATATCCAGGTAATGAGATAACCTGGCAAAATACTACGGACCCCAGTAGGCATGCTCAATGACACAATTATGTATATGTAAATCAATAATCAGTGGAAATGTTATATATCCATTCACAGGTATATTGTGAAATCAGACTGAATGGGTTGAAGAATATGGAAACTTACGCACACGTGTATTGATATGGACGATTTTACTCCAAAGACAATAAGCTATTGTGCAACAGGTTTCAAAGTTCGAAACAAATCAAGATCCTTATTAAAGTACAGATTAATTACGTATAACAATGCAAGAGATCTATAGGGATTGACTTGGTATCAAAATAATGATGGAATAATTGTAAGGTGACAAAACTAACAAATATAATCTATCTAAATAAAATTCACAGCTTGACTAATTAATTGGATTGAAATTGATAATTTGCTATCTATCTGATGATCGACTCATATTATAAAATACATGATCATTTTGCATCATTCCACCTGAAATTTTCCAATGTATCTACAAAATTGAATATTTGTTTGAAATATGTTTTCATTATTTTCAAATGCTTTTTTTGTATTCATGATTAAAGTAAAATATCTTTGTGTGAATTTTGGTGAATAGGAAAAAATCTCACAGAAGATTAAAAACTTTCCTAAAAATTAAATCAATCAGTTTTTCAAAATTCTCAGTGAAATAGTAAAACAATTTTAAAAACTCAATTTTAGAGTCTCACTAAAACAATATCACTCGTACTGATCCATAATAAAAACCCCTATATTTCTATATTATGGTCTGATTATTAAAGGGTTTGTGACACAAAAAACTTTTTATAAATTTTCTGATAGTTTGACCCCATCAATGTTGGCTGACAACTCCGCAAAGCTGTTATCTACTTTAAGGGCAGTAAGGGTAAATTGCTGCGGCTGAGAAAACTTTAATGAGCTAGCCAGTCACGTGATACCAACGTGTCATCTGTTTCACCATGCTCTGCTGTGTGCTGTAGATACTGTATATTCTAGTATTTTTTTTAAATATCTGCAGTGAAAAACAATGACAGTGATATCCCTGCTTTGGGATTTGTTCCGGACATTATCCCATACCAGTTTGACCCTTTGATGAACATCGCCAGATGTTTCAGATGCTGATCAAGAAAACCAAGAAGGTAATCAAGAGGATCGATTGACAAACACAGCATATTTGGTTTGTAATACACCTATTATTATTTTAACTTATTGGCATTAAATATAGATGTGGATGCCGTCATGGGTATTCATCAGATAATTTCTTTTTAATATTAAGTGAATATAATCTGTAATATATCTCACATAATTTTTTTACATTAAAATCATCCATTGAGAACCATTAATTTCTCCTTTTATTACATTATAAATGCATTAACCTAAATGCATTTGATTTATATCAGTGACTTACGACTTACATAATTATTACACTAATTTTACATACCTACATATAACAAATATACATGTATCTCAATAAAATCTCTTTTTTTTCTTAATTAACATCATTGACAACAATGTGTAATACACTTTATTACTATGTCAATAAACAATTGAAGAATTCAGTAAATGAGGATTGTATTCTTAACAACAGATGAATGTATAATGACATTGGTTACTACTGTGAGACAAAGGTAATTACATGGTTCAATTACCAAAAGTCAATTTTTCCATTTTATGTTGTGGATACATATTTAGTTATACCAGTATTTTTTATTTTCAACATGTGTTCATGTGGTTTCTGTGATCCAATGGTTACGGGCTCGGAATCTACGTTCTGATGTCGAATGATAAATGATATCAATTCTATAGTTTTCAATAAAAATATCTCTGTAAATTGTTTATAGTGTTATTAATGTTACCTATTGATATATTTATTATTAAAGAAATGTTACTTTTGTTGCGATATTTATACATTTCATCAATCCTCTTATCGATATCATGTATTTATACGACTATACAACCAGATACTATTACTGATATTATGCAATTATCTATTTAATAATGTGTACTGTAGCAATCGTATGAGTAATTAAGTAGCAGGCAATATGATAAATTGTCCTTCAGTTGTCACAAGCAAACATACATGTGATGTATAATGTTTACTAACAAACAGGGCTGAGTAATTATAACATAGATGTACAACAAATACCATTATCAGGTCAGAGATAATAGGTCAACTTTTCAAACATGAATTAAATTGACCCTGAAGTAATTTAATGCCTCCATATAAAACCCCATTCACACAAATGATGATTTTCTGTCAGCTCAAACTTGATACTTATGTAATGCAACCTTGTATTTTGAATAATTACTCTTCTTCTTTGGAAAGTGAAAGAACTTGTTTTAAAAAATTTAATTTATTTTAATATATTTTATTTCTGTGATTGTTATAGCAGCCATAAGCAGCACATTGCACCACACTGAATTTATAATGACATCCTGTAATTATTTCATGTGAAACACAGGATAAGATATAACTGTAAGTTTAGGCGTTTAGCTCTATTCATGACTGTTTCATCAGCAGCAGTGAGCCAGTCGGTGAACCAGTGATGTGTGCTTGCTGGCAGCCTAATAACCCCCCCCCCCCCCAGCTACTCCATTAATAGGGGACATATTTACATTGCAGGACCCTATCTTACGATGGCCGACAAGAGCCTGACAAAAAGATATGAAAAAACTTTAACGCTTTTTATCATGGTACAGTTTTTTCACATCTTTTTGTACCACGATATGGTACAAAAACATGTGAAAGTGCGGTACAGAAAGATTATCCGAAATGAGCCGGCAAAAAGGTGTGAAAGCTAATTTCTTTTCACATGTTTGTGTACCACTGATGGTACAAAAAGATGTGAAAGTATGGTACATAAACATGTGAAACGACAAACCTTTCACATCTTTCTGTACCATCGGTGGTACAAAAACATGTGAAAGCGTGGTACAAAAACATATGAAAGGGTCTGAGCTTTCACATCTTTTTGTACCATCAGTGGTACAAAAACACGTGAAACTGTGGTACACAAAGATGTGAAAGGAGCATTGGAATGTTGTTATCAAACACCATGACTAGAGCTGACCCCGAATAGCAGCAGTTTGATTAAGACATCACAACAAGCGTAATATGTCGTTAACACTTCTGAGGGCAAACAGAAACACAACTATTTTGATATTTTACGTGTGTAACTTAGGGCCTACGATTGTTAAATAAAACCAGTATGATGTGGTCATTCTTATTATATAGATAAATAAATGAAACATGGTTTCCAACATTATAGTATTTGTTTAATTGTTTTATGGTATTTTCCTTGTGAAGCTGTATACAATCTAACTGTTGACAACTTTATCAGGAAGTCATTTGTCAAACTCAGTAACCTTAGAGTCTCTCGCCTTTTACATGTTTCTGTACCATGGCTGTTTTCGGCCGCTGTTTTGTTACAGAAAGTGACTGCTCACATAAATACTGCTTTCACATCTTTGTGTACCATGCTTTCATATGTTTTTGTACCATTTATGGTACACAAACATGTGAAAAAACTGTACCATGATAAAAAGCGTTACAGTTTTTTCATATCTTTTTGCCAGGCTCTTGTCGGCCATCGTACTATCTAGTTCACTTAACTTTATGTCAGGGTTCTGTGTATCAAATTTTATCAAAATCTGTCGAGTAGTTTAGAAGGAGTTTGACATACAAAGTTGTACATGTGTCTACAGACAGACAACCCGATTCCAGTATACCTCCTTAACTTCATTGTGTGGGGCATAATTAGACAATCCATATCATCTAGTGGCCTAGGGAGCTTATCATCACTAAACCACACTCCACTACTTATATATATTTAGTCATTCATGGTTGATCGCACTATGCTCTGGATTACTACACCTCTGCATATAAGTATTTTAAGTGTTGCAGTGCATAGTGTGCGATCAACCATAGATCTCTGACGTAGATGATGAGGGAGATATGATGAACCTTTTGTGATATTACTTATGTTGAGTAATATTTCAATTTATAATTTGTATCTAATATTGTTTCAGCTAAATGATCATCAGAGTGAGATGTGATGTGTTGTGTACAGTTTTTGTCAGTGATAACACTGACTTTGATAGTGACATGAGCACAAGTTTTTTTACTTGAACAACACTAAGAGACAACACACTATACACTCTCTCAAAAACACACACAAAAACACACTGCATATACTGTTCATCAATAACCTTTGCAGTTATTTAGCAAGACATAAAACCAAAATCAAAATTGATATTATGCAAATATTCAAATATTTTCCAATGTATAACTTACCAGAGTGGAGTTGTCCATGGTAATAGCCTCGTTTACATCCAGGACACCTTTGACAGGTCCCTGGACCAACACTTTTCCACTTCCAAGGTTTGCAGTACTTGTAGGTGACATTGGTTTCAGTCTGGCCTGTTGTTTCAGCAGTCACAATTGTAAGCACCCAAAATGCCACAAGCAGCAAGGCACGTTCCAACATGTAAAACTTATCTTTCCTAAAATAGAGTTGGGCACATACATATTCAAGTGGAATGGTTGTAGGCATTTTTTCTAGTCATGCTGCATAACGAATTTAGTGGAAATACCGGTAGTTCTATTTTTATATTTTGATTAACTGATGGATAGGTTATATAACGGTCCTATTCTGCTCATAAGTCCAGCCTAAGACACTTTTTTGTGCTTATATATATAGATATACCGTATTTCATCATATAAGGGCCCCTGTCCCTTTAAAAGACACCTCTCCTTTTTAAGGCTTCAATATCATATACATGAATCTGGAATTAGATGCAGACTTAAACTATGAATACTTTTCTATCTGATTTCTTTTTCTTTATTAAGGACTTAAAGATGCTCCACCGCCGACAAAGCATAAATAATATTTCATCACTTGAACAATAATTGGTGTTTAATTGTGCATAAATATGTCTAATAAACACAAATCAAAGTACTGAAAGTACTAAATGGCTCGGTATCGAGGATAGGAGGAATATATTTCTAAGGTCAATACTACTGTAGTTTTGTACAATAAGAAATAAATTTGGCTGGTGTTCCTTCCAGTTTGGGCTTTTGAGGATTCCTTGGACACCAAGGTGTAAAATAAGAGACACATACTAAAATCTTGGAAGCCCATTTCTAATATTTCCTATGATGTTATATGTTCAAATGATTTTATAACACCTTTAGCATTTTCCTTGTTAATTTGATGTTTAATGAAAATATCCATTCTTAATGACTATTGTCATCAAGTTCCTGGGACCAACAGTATCAGTTAACAAGTATTGTTTTGCAGCAGAGAAAGACGAGGCAAACTTTTCTAGTCAAAATGTCTTAAATATAGAATATGTCTGTCCTCTTGAAGACTTATCAATATCACCATGTGATTTTTGAATAAATTGGTCAATTGGTCTACTCTTAACAAGTTTTGTAATATTTCTTTTGTAAAATCCAAACTACAATTCAAACCGGATAACTTGTTAGCTCACCATAGACCATGAAATTGTTTGTACACTTTCTTAACTTCAGGATTGTTTTACAAAATTACAAATGAATTTTTCTACATTTTTTATTTTCAAATCCCCATACCTCTAATTCTGTATTCCATAAATCAACTGGTGTTGTTGTACCGATTTACGTCTTGAGAATATCACAATTTTTTTTTTCTGATATTAAAGAGACAATTCACTCAAGCTAATTCTTTTACATAACCAAGAAGCAAAATATAGCATAAATATATTGTTCTTACATTCTTATGAAACATTTAACGTAAAACATTGACCAATTCCATGACATTGTTAAGTATTTTAATTTAATATCGCTGAAATATCAAATCGTCTGATCAATACAATTAGCAGGTACAATATGGACGCTGTACCCATACGCAGCCAAAGTCACGCACGTTAAACAAATGAACTTGCATAACCACTGAGGATGTGATAAAATGATTTTTTTGGCAAGACAATTCACCTAATAAGGTAAACACACTACTGTCAGAGCAGATTTGAGCAGTTCTGGACAAAGGTTGCATTACTCTACGAGCCAGGGACAGGGTTCGGCATACAAGAAGTTCGACCTCAGTTGTGTAATGGCGGATAGCGAGCGAGTTTGAACATTTCACACACAAGTCACCACCATGGGCTTTTCAGCATCATCACAGTAAACCCGACTGATATAATTTCCATTAGAACTGGGTTTTTTCCGATATATGTACAAATTTTAATGTTCTCTTAGACTGAATTGTCCCTTTAAGTTCTAATTTTCCATGTTATGCAATATTGTTAAAATTCATGTAACATTTGTTGTAGACCATCAGATATTTCTGATATCATAACAGTGTTATTGGCAAATAATATGATAAAAAGTTTGGGATATATTCCAATGTCATATACCATAAAAACTGGTATAATTTGCGCGGTACTTTTGTTTGTTTTTCTTTTATTGGCCACCGTAACCTGAAACTGAAATATCTAGCAGATGTCCAAAACATCGGCGGTCTGGCCCGCCGTACTCCGTGCACATGTCAATGTTTTAAGATATTACACATGAACAGTAATCAGGAATATTTGAAAAGAGTAGAATATATTTACTTAAATTTGGCACAATAAGTAATTAGTGTGTTTGAGATCATTAACAATCAAACAGCAATCAGCTAGCGGATACGTAGTTTTAGGCTTGCAACAATTCACAGTGGGCATAATTTGTCAAGATTTGTAAGACCAAAATATTCTTTTTCCACCAGGTAAGATTCTAAGTCATAAAGGTAGATTGAAAATAGGAAAGGAGATAATAACCAGATAAATATTTGTAGCGGATCAGACTGGGTTGATTATCGGTGATCATGGTATCTCAGTCGGAAGAGCTACATTTTCTTCCTCTCCTCGTAACCAACGGCTGTGGTGGTTTGAAAGGTCTCGTATGTATTCAAAAAATATGTGCGGGGACTGGGTCGATCTATCGATGACCAGGTAACTATAAAGTTCAGTCGGTGAAGCACTCAGCTAGGTTTCGGAGAGTCCCGGGATCGAATCCCGGTCTTGCCGCTACATTTTCTCCTCTCCGTTCATATGGTACCTATACTGTGCTGTAGATATTCAAGGTATAATCTAACAATGTTCGCTGATCTTGCAGAATTGCCTTTACAGTGTTATAATGAATGTAGTAAATGTATGTCTCATTGGTGTGATTGATTTAAAGGCAAGTTCATGTGGTGACCGAAAAAAAAGGTTAAATCAATACTTTCAGAGTGATCAGGGAACATTGATAGTCAAAGCGCGGGAAAACATAAGGCGACCTGTGTTATACAAATTAATGTTTTAATTGATTTCCATTAAATTTCGGTGATGATATGTGTGTATTATATCGTATAATTAATTATATATTTTGACGGAAAATATGAACAGCTAATGTCCATATTTGTGTTCTAAATTTTAAATAATCTTTTATTTATTCATTTCATTTCAAGCATGTACATGTCAAAGAATATAAAAAATATCTATATGTATAATCATATTACAGTTAATTCACGAGTGAAGTGATGAAGAGGATGAGACTCCAATAGATTACCATTCTTCCAGTTGAAATAATTCTTCTCTCTTTTGTTAACAATGCACAATCATCTTCTCCTAGACTGTTTTCCAGTTGAAATATACCATGCATGCTGACATTCAGTAAAACATACAGGAAACAATAAATGCTATTAACAGAAGTAATTACTGAGAATTACATTGTTCACACCCTAAGATGTAATCGCACTAAAACCAGATATTACTGAAATTACATTGTTCACACCCTAAAATGGTAATCGCACTAAAAACAGTGATCATGTGGGCTTTTGTACGATTGCATTTGTAAACTGTGCCAGGTGGTAGAGATTAGTTCCGCTCGAGTGATCACACAATGCAAGTGAGAGTCGGAAATATGTTTATGTAAGTTTTAATTGCTAT
>SAYR01038665.1:1344323-1354671 GCA_004382745.1 Argopecten irradians irradians | reverse complement strand
CCAGATTTTTTAATAAGAAGTGCAGAACATGTTATTTTTTTGAGTTGTTTGATTTTTGGAGTATTACCCTAATATAGATTAATAATAATTTTAAAATGTATGTGTCATGTTTACTGTTGCTTCAGCATGAAGAACAATAGTGTGTGTATACAAAGAAGGATAACACACACTTGATCACATAATCACAATTTTTTTGTCTTAACTATACCTGGTATACTATAATCTTTGTTTGTTATTTTTATTGATTTTTTTTCTATATGTCGAACCCGTTGAAGACACCCCCCTGAGATAATGAGTTAGATTTCGCCGCAGGACGAAGCACACGCTCGTGTTACGTTGGAACGGAGAAAACGGACAGTTTTATTTTTATACCATGAATTATCAAAGTTATATTATGCATTAGAGAAAATTGTACAATACAATTTGTTAGATTATATCTATCTACTGCGACATGCCATCGTAAATATCTACTAAGTTGCATGAAAATATCACGATACTGCAGTACAGGTAGGCCTAATGTTTATATATGCAAAGTCGATGTCTGGGAACAGATCCGATTTGATGCATTCAAACTCAAATATAAAAAAAATGAGCTTATAGAACGAAACCTTTTGGACTCAGAGGATAGTCTTAAGTCTTCAAAGATTGCTTTTTTAATGAATAAGACAAAAATAAACACGGAAAATCACGATAGCTGCTCGCAACCCCAGTGGTACCGCGGTTTCATCGGTTTTCCGACGGCGAAAGACCAAAATAGATTTTTTATACACACAATGTCAAAATATATTCAATTCAACTCATTAATTAATGTGTCAGAAGCACGTTAATGATGTTATTGCTGCAATATTTCTATGAAATTCATCTATAACGAAGCCTCTATTCCACAAACGCTGTAAGATTTACATGTAGCCTACGTAGGAACGCTACTGTTTCTTTTTGTCAAAGTGAACGTTTAAATACAATGAAATGTTCCAAGATAAGTAACGACTATTACTTTTAAACTATGTTAAGCTGGTATATGAGTGCAAATTGCCACCAAATACCGCAAAATGAGTGCTTATTCAATCCTTCAAAACAGTCAGCTTGCCAGATCGAATTCCACCCGGGCTCATACTAGAGGACTAAAAAAGTGAACGTCATTGGAAGTTCGGGATCAAATCGTCAATTTAGAAATGGTAATTCAGGACATAAAAGAATTAATCACTTATTTACTCACATCGCAATATTTTCAATATCGCAACTTGTTACAAGGAAAATTCTTTACCTGGTATCGGAGTTCTATGCCTGATCTTAATCTTGATATTTAGCTGCCTGAAAATATCTGGTTTATTGATAATTATTCCGCCACTTTTGTGAGTGTTGAATTCGCAAATTCGAAGGGGCGTCAGAAACGCTTTGTTTTCAACCTGAATCAACACCCGTAGGATTTAAACCTTCCAAAGTGATTTTGCATTGACATAAAAAGTTGAATTTTCTCAAAAAGTAAGAAAAATAAAATACATTTAATTTTTGCATGGAACACTTAAAAAAATCATTCTGATTTCGGAACATTGGAATCATGAAGATACCTCTAACAGTATTTTTATTATTATTAGTATATTATTATGTAGAGTAATATTCTTGACCCTTGAATACTTACCTGGGTGGACGTATCATTTGCCGTCGGTACGATAATTCTTACATGTACGTAGTAAAAGGAAAGGAATTGAAACTGAAATTTCTTCTATTTCACGGAGTGTGCATTCCATTTTACCGCTGATACCGTGAATTATGTTTTATTAGGCATTCGCCATTTTGTTTTCATAGGAAAGTTTGATTTTATGAGCAAGTCTAAAAAGTTTTATGCGCTAAATAAAATATAGTGAAAGAAAAAAAAGTTTTCGTGATGCCTGCTAGGACTTTACCAGTCATTTAAAACGGGATATTTTCCCCATTTTTCCTTTTCTTTAATGAAGGACTGATCCAGTTTTCTTTCTGTTATTGGTATACTTTTCCACCAGATCTTCTTCACTGATTGAACTGTTAAGAAATACATTAACAGACTGTTTTTATTACTCCATTTTTTTAAATAGTACTATTCCAATCACAACCAAACTATTCTACATTTTTACAGTGCATTCCCGAGGGCTTTTCCTGTCCCGTGCATTGCAATGAATTATGAGATAAAAATGAATCACATTAGCCTATATGTGGTTCAATGCACTTGGTGTTTGCTCCACATTAGACATTTTTCTCTCATTGTATATATATTTGACACAGTATTACATATAAATTTGTAAGTATATATATATATCTATAGAAGAGAGAGAGAGAAAAGTCTATAGAAGCCAAAACACCTGTGGTTTCAATATACATGTACTTTACATGTAGCATAAAACATAATTATGTATATATGTTTTTTATATTAGTAATTACAAATAGTTCATTTAATAATGATCTTATGCTTACAATGTGGATTGTACTCAGTTTATAATGCTATGATCATGATCACTTGTCATTGATATATTCCGATAATGCCTATATCGTAACGTTGACCCTGGTGTCTCAAACACTGGTCTAAGTTCATGTACATGTTCGCGATCGGTCTCTCGATGGAGTAGAAATATGTAGCTTTTCCAGACTTTCGTATGTATATTGTGTAGTCTATACATCGCTGTATATTATTAAAAAGAAACAAAGTGTAATATCTATATAGCAGGTAACGACATGGGCGTGTTTGTTTTACTTTCATTTAGTTTACGAGTTTGGCGAAGTCACCCCATGCAGGCCTCATCAGGTAACACAAAACGTACGGTTTCGATGTACACAAAACGTGTGTTCGGTTTTCGATGTACATTTCAATAAAGCTAGATTAGACCCTATAGGTATTATACACATCTTTCATTACAAAATACATAAGATCAGCAAATACCATTGTTATTATATTGTAATTGCTAGAACAACACTTTTTGAATAGATATAGATAGAAACTCACATGTAAATACATGCATGTACAACATGTATTTGTAGGTCCACCGCGTGGATATGCGTGGGGATCGTAACGTGCCAGTCGATCCCGAATCCGAGCAATGCAACCTTGGACCGCTTAAATTGTCCGTTTTTCGGAAGGAACGTGCACGTTTTTTTGTGGGAAGAAACGGACCCATGTGTGTTCGCTGGACACGTATTATGGCGAGTTTCAGTGCGTTTCGCCATCACGATGTGAAGTTTCTGTTAGCGGAAATTCCCACCTTTATTTTTGTCCTACGCATGCGTAACTTGATTGTTTTGGCTCTTGGGGCAGAACTACGGATTTCCCCCCTCTCGAGAGGGGTTTTCTATTGTTTTTCTAAAAACAATGGAAATTGTTGGGCATTTTTTATAAGCGGATATTTTCATAAGATATATGCTCTAGTATCAGCAAAGTTTGGTACTTTAATGACATTATTTTTTTACCCCAAAAACATAATGGGGCTTTTTAACATTCATTATAAAACATTTATTTAAAGTACACAAAAAGGGGCAGATGATTAGTTTACTTTAAAACTCTTATGTCTATAAGCCTTAGATAGTAAGTTATCATTAACAGAGATTATGTAAGTTGGACAGAGGAGTCACCAGCAAGCAACAGTTGACCTAGATGGGCTGTGTATTATATAACACTCTGTGTATTCTATACACACTCTGTGTATTCTACCAATCAGTAGGCAGTCTTCCCATGACTACTGATTGGTCCAAAGGAATATTATTCAATGAATAGGGAATTTATGAATGGAAGTTTATGAATGAAATGGTTCAAGAGGTCACCACTAGATGTCATTGTAGGGCAAGTCCTACTCAGTCTTACACATCAATAGTAAACCGGATAGCATTAATACAACCGCTAGTCGCGTTGTATTAAAAATGAAGGCATATGTATGATATATTGTCGTAGAAAGTAACACTAAGTTTGGATCTCAGTAAAATGTGTAATTTACTACCGATGTTAATTTGACAGAATAGCAGACAAATCGTCACCTATCTAGCTGTTACTAAGTCATGCAGTCAAAACATGTTTGCAAATGCAAACTATGTGGGCCACGTGTCAAAATTCACACTGACCAGGTCTTAAGATATAAGGCAACTGATGTGTTAATTAATTAGGCTAGAGATTGCCTTCAAATAATGGACATGCTTGATTACCGTTATTCGTTCGTAAGTCGGCCAGTCAAATCTCCTGTCATGGTCGCCAGATCGAAGTGAGATCGAACGCAAAGTCTTTTAAAAGAGTTGCAGACATCGGCAAAAACAGACTGAAATCGGGACACGTCCTATTCATGGTTCGCACAGATTTTCAAACCAAAATTCCAGCACTTTTCCAGCACCTTTTCTAGATTTTCAAGCACTACTTTTTTCTTCTACATTGGACTTGAAATCAGAATTTTCAGAAAACATGCCTACAATTTTGCAAGCAATTTGTTAGTACAATTTTGTAAGAGTAATTAGATTCAATTACACATTCTTATCAAACAACAAAGTCATCCCAAGTAATGTCTGATTACTGAAATTATGATAAATTGATTGACAACAGAGCTTTTGCCAGTGTTCTGGGAGCATGAAATTTCAATTCCAGCACTTTTCAAGGATTTAAAGAAAAATTCCAGCACTTTTCAGCACTGACCCAAAATTCAAGCACTTTTCCAGCACTGACCCCAAATTCCAGCACTTTTCATCTTCTGTACGAACCATGCTATTAAAAAGTATGCTTCCCTCAGTCTCTACCTCGCAGTACCACTCTGCACGTGGTGGCGGAAAAACTTGACATTTCTGTTGTTGTAAAGGTTTGCAAGACGCTTGCGGGTTTGAAGACACAATGTACGAGTGACCAGGAAATGGTGACTAGTAAAAATGAACCCTATGAAAATTTGCCCGGGTTCATCAGATTCCCGGACAAAAAAATGAGGAGCGGTAAAAAAATTATTTTATTTTTATTTCATTTTCGAAAAATAGGAGCGGGAAATCCGACGAACGAGACATTAAATTGGAATGGCCTTATCAGTGTATAATGTTAGCACAACACGCGCAGCGATTCTATTGTTACGTGAATAGTCAATGGTGTAGCAACGTGGAGTCATGACCCAACTTACGGCGGGAACATATGAATGACTCGATTCCAATCAGCTGTTCAATCAAATTCGTTGACGATGACAGGAGAGAAAAAATATTGGTATTTTAATGAAAAATATCCAACTGCCGCGGGAAAAAATAATATTCATTTACTTGAAAAACTGTAAATATAAGGAATAGATGTTTATTTTGTTGAGGTTATGGGGGTATAATGATAATGGAGCCCGTGTGAATTTTATGTAACCCGGCTTTGCCGGGGTTACATAATTTACACGTGTTCCATTATCATTATACCCTCATAACCTCAACAAAATAAACATCTATTCCTTAATTAATGTTTGTGATATATATTTTTAGTGTAAAAGAAATAATTATAACGTTACATTAAAAACAACCTGAAAAGATGTAAAATATAATGCCAACTAGATTCAAATTACAACAACTATCATTTCCCTCAATACAATGCACATGTATTTATCACTTTGGGGAACTTACCATATATATGTCGAAGCATATGGGTCTCCATCTCTCTAGCACCAGCTTGATGAACCCAAAACAAACAACCATCCCAGGAACACGCAATATCAACCACATGAATTGAAGTGATGCGGCACGCCAACTCACACAAGGATGTGTATGTATAGCGTTGCTGACGCAGCACACATCTCATGGAAAAACTGAAAGAAAAAACAAGAGGCCCAGAGGGCCTGTATCGCTCACCTGGTTTGTAATGCCAAGTAATGTTCTGAATACAAGTTCATTGTTTCTTTTCTGAAGGAATTTGAATATTTACCTCTAATTCCCCTATCGGGCCCCACTCTTTCTGCTCCAGGGGATCAAAGCCAAAATTTATATGAATTCTGTTAACCCCAAGGATGTTTCTGGCCAAATTTGGTTACAATCCATGCAGAACTCTAGGACAGGTAGCGATTTATAGGATTTACCTCTATTTCCCCTATTGGGCCTGCCCCTCCTACCCCCGGAGGGTCAGAGACAAAATTTATACAAGTTCTGTTCCCCTTCCCCCAAGGATGTTTCTGGCCAAATTTGGTTACAATCCATCCAGAACTCTAGGACAAGTAGCGATTTATAGGATTTTCCTTTATTTCCCCTATTGGGCCCCGCCCCTCCTGCCCCTGTGGGGTCAGAGTCAAAATTTATAAAAGTTCTGTTCCCCTTCCCCAAAGGATGTTTCTGGCCAAATTTGGTTGCAATCCATGCAGAACTCTAGGACAAGTAGCGATTTATAGGATTTACCTCTATTACCCCTATTGGGCCCCGCCCCTCCTGCCCCAGGGGGGTCAGGGTCACCATTTATGCAAAATCTGATCCCCCTTCTCCTAAGGAAGTTTCTGGCCAAATTTTGTTGCAATCCATGCAGTACTTTATGACAAGTAGCGATTTAAATGAAATGTTGACGGAGGGACGACGGACGGACGACGGACGCCGCGCCATGGCAAAAGCTCACTGGCCCTTTGGGCCAGGTGAGCTAAAATCAGTCATCCTTATTCAAATAACAAATACAACAATCTATAAATCTACCTGACAACTGACCCACAAGTGATTTAAATTCAAAGCCTAGAGGTGGAGGGGCTATAGGGAATATGTCAGAAAACCTAAACTACTTGGCCAGCCCCCAGTCCCATCCTAACTATCTTGTTAACTAAATCCAAAACCAAAGAACTGTTGTTTAATCTCTGTTTATTATAAACTCCAAAATTTATATATATATTTGTATATGATTTATGGTAACTAGAATTCATCAATTTATTTGATGAACTTGAACATTTCATGCTGATACTACCTTAAAGTCAGGGCCTGGGTTCTGTTCCACATCACCACAGCACAGTATCATGGATGGAATGGTAGGGTCAGGCTGAATGCATGGAGATGGAGCAGGCCAAGTTAACATGCTATCAACATATAAATGACAGTCAAATGGTTATTGAATTGATTATCAAAATGGTAGATTACTGTTAGTATCAACATTGTAAATAAACATTAGTATCAACATGGTAATTGATGTATAAAATTATCAAACCCTTTAAAAATATGCTCTTTGCAATATGTAGGCTGTATAGAAATATATTCATAGAAGTGTTAATATTTATACCTTTGTTTGACAAGTCTGGTAGTTTATCTAAGAGCTAGTTTTTAAAACTTTAAATAATTTTCTGGTACCAACTTCAATAATCAAATTCCAAGATGGCGGCCTATCGGCCATTTTTTCCACCAAATGGTCTGAAAATGCAATATGCATAACTAGGGACCTAGGGGAACCTGCACATGAAATTTGAGACATATTCCTTCATTACTTTCTGAGAAATAGCGGTAACAAACTTTAACTATCAAAATCCAAGATGGCTGCCTGGCGGCCATCTTGTTGGCCGATCGGTCCCAAAATGCAATATGCACAACTAGGGCCCGAGGGGGAACCTACATATGAATTTTGAGACAGATCCCTTCAGTACTTTCTGAGAAATAGCGATAACAAACTTTGAATAACAAAATCCAAGATGGCTGCCTGGCGGCCATCTTGTTAACCGATCGGTCCCAAAATGCAATATGCACAACTAAGTCCCTAGGGGAACCTACATATGAAATTTGAGACAGATCCGTTCAGTACTATCTGAGAAATAGCCATAACAAACTTTAACTATCGAAATCCAAGATGGCGGCCTGGCGGCCATCTTGTTCACCGATTGGTCCAAAAATGCAATATGCACAACAAGGGCCCTAGGGGAACCTACATATTAGATTTGAGAAAGATCCCTTCAGCACTTTTTGAGAAATGGGGATATCAAACCTTAACTATCAAAATCTAAGATGGGCGCCTGGCGGCCATCTTGTTTTTCCTATCAGCCTCAAAATCTGTATGGCACAAATACGGACCAAGGGTAACCTCCATGTGATGTTTGCACAAAATTCCTTCCGCAGTTCTCAAGAAATATCGATAACAAACTTCAACTGCCAAAATCAAAGATGGCTGCCTGGCGGCCATCTTGTTTTTCCGATCAGCCTCAAAATCTGTATGGCACAACTAGGGACCAAGGGTAACCTACCATTGTGAAGTTTGAACAAAATCCCTTCAATAGTTCTCAAGAAATATCGATAACAAACTTCAACTGCCAAAATCAAAGATGGCTGCCTGGCGGCCATCTTGTTTTTCCGTTCAGACTCAAAATCTGTATGGCACAAATATGGACCAAGGGGACCCTCCATGTGAAGTTTGAACAAAATCCCTGCAGTAGTTTTTAAGAAATAGTGATAACAAGCATTGTTTACGGACGGACGACGGACGACGGATGGCGGACGACGGACCACGGACGCAGGGCGATTTGAATAGCCCACCATCTGATGATGGTGGGCTAAAAATGTAACATACCATCGATCTCTGCTGCCTCTTGCCTGTCCTTCGGTAGGTACGCCACCAAGGGTTTGGTGCTAGCATCATAGCATACACAACATAAACTGTAAAGTCATGTGCGGTTTGATTGACAGCTGGCGATCTGACAATAGGGGACATAGCAGAATATATGGTTTACTCAACTGTCCTTTATGCCAGGGTTCTGTGTACCAAATTTTATCAAAATCAGTCCAGTAGTTTTGTAATTCGCCAGATAAAGTGTCTACAGACAGACAGACTGATAGACGAACAACCCAATTCCAGTATACCATTCCACCCCCTCTCCTGTTTAAAATTGTGTAAAATAACACACACAAAATATTTTAAAAAATGATCTCTAATCAACAAGGATACATACTATGCTCCAGGACGAAACATATTTAGAATAAGGGAAATTACACACCATTCCTGATGGATACCCTGAAAATTCATGGCTCTTATTGAATGAGTCAAAGAATCATGCTATGTCAATTGAGTGACAGGGACCATATGTACATTAATACAAACCACATTGACCCGGCTCCTTTCACACATCTATTGAAAGGTATCATATCCTAGATGCATCCTATATTGGAGTGAATTACAAGTCTTTATTTAATTTGATCGCTAAATGTCTTTCCTTAATTAGTCTTCTTCATTGTATCTAACATTTTTAAGCTGAATCAGACAAAATATATCTTGGTTTTAAACGATCATAAGCCTCAGTATTGAAATATAATTATATGCTTCTATGATAGAATTTGTAGAGTTCATGGAAATAAATTGAGTTTTGAATTATCTGCATTCAGGTTACATTAACCTTCAAAGTTTTAGTAAATTGCTCAAGACTTTCATTGAACTATTTATTTATTATGGCCTGGTTGAGAGGGCACTATTGCCTCATAGTATTGTTGAGGGATGGAATAGTGCCCGAGCCGAAGGCGAGGAGACTATAGATCCTATCACGAGACAATACTATGAGGCAAAGGTGCCCTCTCAACCAGGCCATAATGGGTCAGTACATCACCATTACATGAGACCCGTTTTCATGTCATTGTAACAGAAACACGTCAAGCTACACCTCGCAACACTATCTCCATTTCCACACCACGTTGTTATGTTAAAAGTACAAATTTAACATATGCATTGTCGCAGAAATCTGTGTTTCTATAAAATGGGATTCAGCTTAATGAAGATTAAAAGTAGATCAATACAGAACAAGAGTGAACTGTCTTCTTTAGAAAAGCAACATTTGCTTCCATCCACGCCCACAACAGCCTGTCCGCCATCTTGGCGTCTTGGTTGAAGCGAAATGTTATCATGACGTCATGTAATAGTGACAACACAATACATTCACGTTCAATATTGCGCCACTTCAATAGTACCCGCTTGCCCAGGCACTACTGCAAATAGTAACCATGTGTGTAGCCAATCAGAATCCAGTATTCTGTCATGTGACGTACTAATGGCCAATAGGAAAACATATTATTGAGTACTATACATATATATATACTATTCTAACCATAATTGCTTAATTTCTAAAAAATACATTGAAGCATTAAACTATCTTCCTATGGCATCAATGGTCTATATAGATGCCAGAGCTTTGCAGAAAATCTTCATAATGTGTGCTACATAGTTTAATACTTATATTTACATTATCAACTCATATTAGGGTTTCTGCTTTTGCATTGTTTAAGCTAGACCAGGAAAACCGTTTATCAACGACGATTTAATCCACAAGATGGAACAGCCATTTTGACGTTGATCAGTTGACAATACCTCGTCAACATTAGTGACGTCATAATGGTCATGTTTTGGGTGTCAGTTATACTGTCATATACTTCACTTTGCCTTGGTTATAGTTTATATGATAGA
>SAYR01038665.1:1332786-1344222 GCA_004382745.1 Argopecten irradians irradians | reverse complement strand
GTGTTTCTATAAAATGGGATTCAGCTTAATGAAGATTAAAAGTAGATCAATACAGAACAAGAGTGAACTGTCTTCTTTAGAAAAGCAACATTTGCTTCCATCCACGCCCACAACAGCCTGTCCGCCATCTTGGCGTCTTGGTTGAAGCGAAATGTTATCATGACGTCATGTAATAGTGACAACACAATACATTCACGTTCAATATTGCGCCACTTCAATAGTACCCGCTTGCCCAGGCACTACTGCAAATAGTAACCATGTGTGTAGCCAATCAGAATCCAGTATTCTGTCATGTGACGTACTAATGGCCAATAGGAAAACATATTATTGAGTACTATACATATATATATACTATTCTAACCATAATTGCTTAATTTCTAAAAAATACATTGAAGCATTAAACTATCTTCCTATGGCATCAATGGTCTATATAGATGCCAGAGCTTTGCAGAAAATCTTCATAATGTGCGCTACATAGTTTAATACTTATATTTACATTATCAACTCATATCAGGGTTTCTGCTTTTGCATTGTTTAAGCTAGACCAGGACAACCGTTTATCAACGACGATTTAATCCACAAGATGGAACAGCCATTTTGACGTTGATCAGTTGACAATACCTCGTCAACATTAGTGACGTCATAATGGTCATGTTTTGGGTGTCAGTTATAATGTCATATACTTCACTATGCCTTGGTTAGTTTATATTGTAGAAGTGACATGGAAATGTAAATAGTGTGATAACTGCATCTGCATACACACGAGTACACACTGAGACTTACATGTTTTGATATAATTTACATTGGCGCCTGTGATCATGAATGAAGATCAAGATCATTTTTTTAAAAACAAATATGGTAGCCCTTCATCCCAGCATGTCACAGGCCCAATATCAGGTCTCTAGGCCTCTTAGTTATTCACAAAAAAAGTAATTTCAAGATTTTAGCCTATTTGACATCTGTGACCTTGGATGAAGGTCAAGGTCATTGATTCGAACAAACTTGATAGCCTTTTATCCCAGCATGCTGCAGGCCCAATATGAGTATCCTGTGCCTTTTGGTTCTTGTAAAGAAGTCATTTAAAGATTTTAGCCTATTTGACCTCTGACAAGGCTCTGTGACTTTGAATGAAGATCAAGGTCATTCATTTGAACAAACTTGATAACCCTTCATTCCAGCATGTCAGGGGCCTAATATCAGGTCTCTAGGCCTCTTAGTTATTCACAAGAAGTCGTGTAAAGATTTTAGCCTATTTGACCCCTGTGACCTTAAATGAAGGTCAATGTCATTCATTTGAACAAACTTGGAAGCCTTTCATCTCAGCATGCTACAGGCCCAATATCAGTAGCCTTGGCCTTCTGGTTCTTGAGAAGAAGTCGTTTAAAGATTTTAGCCTATTTGACCCCTGTGACCTTGAATGAAGGTCAAGGTCATTCGCTTGAACAAACTTGGTAGCCCTTCATCCCAGCATGCTACAGGCCAAATATCAGTACCCTGGGCTTTCTGGGTCTTGAGGAGAAGCTGTTTAAAGATTTTAGCCTGTAGCGGGATTGGACTGGGTCGACCATCGGTGACCAGGTAGCTCAGTCGGTAGAGCACTCGGCTAGTATTCTGAGGGTCCCGGGTTCAAATCCCGGTCTGGCCGCTACATTTTCTCCTCTCCTGTTACAAAATTGGCGCCCAACTAAATAACCCACGGTGGTGGTGTTTGGAAGGGTCTCGTGTGTCTTCGGGGTTGAAGACTTCAAGAAAGGAGGGAGGAGTGTAGCGGGATTGGACTGGGTCAATCATCGGTGACCAGGTAGCTCAGTCGGTAGAGCACTCGGCTTGTATTCTGAGGGTCCCGGGTTCGAATCCCGGTCTGGCCGCTACATTTTCTCCTCTCCTGTTACAAGCCTATTTGACCCCTGTGACCTTGAATGAAGATTAAGGTCATTCATTTGAACAAACTTGGTAGCCTTTCACCCCAGCATGCTGCAGCCCCAATATCAGTATCCTGGGCCTTCTGGTTCTTGAGAAGAAGTTGTGTAAAGATTTTAGCCTTTTTGACCCCCTGTGACCTTGAATGAAGATCAAGGTCATTCATTTAAACAGACTTGATAGCCATTCTTTCAAGCATGTTATGGGCAAAATATCAGATCGCTAGGCCTCTTAGTAATTCACAAGAAGTTGTTTAAAGGAGTTTTAGCCTATTTGACCCCTGTGACCTTAAATGAAGGTCTAAGTCATTCACTTCACTTGATCTGTCCAACAATAGATGTATATTTTAGTGACTGATAGTGACAAGTGTCAAGTGTGATTTACTTTGTTTTGTTATTTGTTTGAGGAGGAGTGTCATTGATATGGCATATATTAATTATAATAGATATACACAGGACAAATTCAAGTATGTATAATTTGATAAGTACCAATAATAAACTTTAGTTATTGAGGATGTGTGGTAACATGTATACTCTCTTAAGTCAAATGTTCATTTAGCACATTCCCCTGTTGCTCATCTAAAAAATTGCATTTGTTTTGAAGTCAAATTAGACTAGTTTACAATTAATCACAACCAATCACAAACATTATACAGATAAAACATTATCAAATCTTATTAAAACATACTTGATCCAATATGTATAAATCAGAATTTGTTAATGGTTTTTTTACTTATAAAGTTGAACAGATTTTTTTAAACTGAAGTTGAAAAGTCTTTTTTTATTTAAGCAGAAAAGTTAAGTAGAAAAGTTTTTTAACTTAAGCTGAAAAGATTTTTTTAACTTAAGCTGAAAAGTTTTTTTAACTTAAGCTGTAGGCTAGGTTTACACAAAATTAATTGGAAGCCTTAAAGAGAAATTCTATAATTAATATTGGTTCTTAAAGCATAGTTATTACATGTTGTATCACTGAGGAAGAAGTGAATGGAGATAGTTTGGTGCTAAATTATTTTCAATCTTGTAGAATAAACAAAGTTTTCTTCTTTTGCGTTTCTCAGAAAGTGTCTCAAGGTCCGTTTCAGAGTATAAAGCTGAAACAGTTACATATGAAGGTAAACCAGTAATAATTCCTCCCGCTAAAAAAATCATGTTGAGCTATTTCTAATTTTATAGAATCTGATAGCAAACAACCATCCAAAAGATCACATGCATATTTTAAAATGGGTAAAATAAAAGATTTGTAAATACAGAGTAGAGCATCTCTTTTTAAAATGATTTTTAGGTCATCTGACCCGAAGGGTCAGGGTGACCTATAGACATCATATTTTGTCCGTCGTCGTCCGCCGTGCGCCGTCCGTCGTCCGTCGTGCGTAAACTTTTTCCTTTAAAACGCTACTCCTCCTTAACCGCTAAGCGGATGTCATCCATATTTGGTGTGAAACATTATTGGGGAAGGACAATCATATTTTATATAAATGAGCTTGGTCCGACCCCTAGGGGCTGAGGGGTGGGGCCCCAAAAGGGCGAATTTTCTTATTTTAAGCTTTAAAATCCTACTCCTCCTTCATCCTTGGATGGATTTCATCCATATTTGGTGTGAAACATTATTGGGGAAGGACAATCACATTTTATATAAATGAGCTTGGTCCGATCCCTAGGGGCTGAGGGTTGGGGCCCCAAAAGGGCAAATTTTCTTAATTTTAGCTTTAAAAACCTACTACTCCTTCATCCTTGGATGGATTTCATCCATATTTGGTGTGAAACATCATTTGGGACGGACAATCATATTTCATATAAATGAGGGTGGTCCGACCCTAGTGGCTGAGGGGTGGGGCCCCAAAAAGGCAAAATTTCTTAATTTTAGCTTTAAAATCCTACTCCTCCTTCATCCTGGACGGATTTCATCCATATATTGGTGGTGAAACATCATGGGGACGGACAAATCATATTGTACATATAAATGAGCATGGTCCGACCCTAGTGGGTCTGAGGGGTGGGGGCCCTCAAAGGGCCAAATTTCCGCTGGCCAACTTTCTGTTTTAAAGTTTCAGTCTCGATCTCAATGAAATTGGTACTGTAGGGGTTTTTAATGATGCAAAACAACATGCAAACATTTTTCGTAAAGATATTGGTATTCCAAGATGGCCGCTGGCCCACTTCCTGTTTTAAGTTTTCAGTCTCCGATCTCAATGAAATTGGTCTATAGTTGGTTTTAATTGATTCAGAAGGGGAACTTTAGGTGTAAGGACAATATCATTTTATATAAGGACCGAGGTAAGACCCCTATGGGGATTAAGTCATGACCGAGGTCAAAATGGGAGCTTTGCTGAAATTTGGCTTTAAAATCTGACTCCTCCTTATATTAATCCTTGAATGGGTTTCGACCAAATTTGGATGAAGGGCTACCAAGTTTGTTCAACAAATGACATTTACCTTTTTCAGAAACTTACATATTCAACTAAGGAGTTCCTTGTATTGTTTATATTAATCGTTAACCAATACTTTATACTGTGACTTTGTTGTTTTGTGCCATGAGTCAGATGACCGTTAAGGCCCATTGGCCTCTTGTTAATTTCTTTAACATGTCATTTCTTTCATAACATTCCAACAGCCATCGAAGGAGACAATAAAACAACTACAAATCTACTGTCAAAGATACTTTCATGCATTTTATCTTCAAGTTGAAATGTATAAGTGTAACAGGATTGACAAATGCAAGCCAAGCAATACTTGAACAAAATTGTTGCTATAGAAATCTTCATGAGCTTAATGTGATGAAATTAGCATCAATTGGCTTGTTAAATAAAAATGATAACAAAGAATGTAAATATATTGAGTTAAATGTAAAGGTTTCTTTAAAACATTAATAACATAAGAAAATACATATCGATGGCCTATGATGAGGTTACAACACCAAACATATGCAAGATTTCCTGCGTATTATATGATAACTGTGGAGATTAATTTCTTGGTTTTGCCGACTGGCGCAGTAATATTCAACTATTGCGTGGTATTTAGGATGACGACAGGATACGTAAGACGACCTGTGTTATAAAATTAACATTTTATTTATTTTAATTAAATTTTTCAGAAGAATATGATGAGTATAGTATTAACAGTTAGCCAATAACATTACGACTCTACAAAATTATCAACCTTGTTTTGCATTTCAATTTAAAAAATTAAAAATCATCTTGGAAAGGTAGTTGGCATTTAAACATTAATTAAAAAATGTCTTGAAACTGATTGTACTAACGATAATCGATCAGTTTTAATGTCCGATAATGGGCCTCTTGTCGTATTATTAAGTCAAATAACCATTAAGGCCAAATTGTTCTTTTGTATCAAAAAAGCGATTGTGTTAATGAAATAAAATTTACACATTTTTTTCCAGAAACAAGAGGTAGGAAGGGAAGAGAGTGGAAATTTCTGGTCTTTCTCTTATCCAAAGCCAATGCAGACTTTTTGCCATCACATGCAGAAAGTAACCGTCTTCAGAGATGTGGTTATGGTAAGTCATTTTTATTACATCTGTAAGGAACAGTTTAGAATTTTATATTTCTTTTGGCCACAATCAATGATAAATATAACAATATATTTATTTGGCAAGAAATATCATTGCAGGAAAAAAAGTTAGTTTAAATCTTGTTCTGAACATATATACATACACATGCACACACCCAAATTAAATGTGACTTGATTAATATGCTTAGGTCACGGGGAAAAGAGTAATGGTTTTTTATTAATAAATATTGGCTCTAACTCCTGAGGCAGGAGAGGTGGGTCTCAGTTTGAGGAAATAGAGGGAATTCCTTTGAATCAATATTAGCTTTAAATAACCAATATGTTTTTAGGTCATCTGAAACAAAGTCTCATGGTGACCTATTCTAATTGCCTTTTGTCCGTTGTCCGACGATAAACAATTTACCTTCGATTTCTTCTCCAAAACCGCTCAAGCAATTTCAATGATATTTTGCACAAACCTTCTAAGGCATAAGGCCAATCAAAATTGTGAATTATATGACCCCCACCAAATGACAATGCATTAGCGTCGTCTGTAAATATCTTGCAGTTGAAAACATACCTTGAGTCAAAGGTTATACAAAACGATTCTCATATGTGATGTTTACATGCATGTGGACTGTGGCACCAACAGAGCATAACAACAGAATTCCCCATCATTACTACAATCCTGATTAACTACGACATTTTTTATTAAGAAATATCACCATTAGGATATCAACCCTATCATTTGACGAAAACACAATGGGACTTAAACACAAGCTTAGTGAGCAAGAGATGCCCTCTTGGTTTAAGGGCCAGTTTTGGTTTGCTACTTCGTACAATTGTTTTCACTCCGAGGGCCTTTGCTGATGTTTTCTTCCTCATATTCACCACTGTGGTGGTCAGCTATGGTTATTTAATGATGTTAATCATGTTTACTGGGTAGAGGAATGCAAGAAGAATAACAGGGGGGAAACAATGACCTGCAGTCAGTACCTGGCAACTGCCTTATATGGATTTCAAGCTCGTGATCCAGTGGTGAAAAGCTTGTAATAATATGACAGGACATCTTTTCCACTTGGACACTGTGGCTCATATTTTATTTACCTCACTTGTAATCTGAGTTATGCATATTGTCATCTTTGATCTTTACAAGAATAAGGATTTAATTTTTCAGGATATCCTGCAGCCCAGCTTGGTATGGCAGACCATCAAAGACTGCTGTTCCAACAGAGATGACACTGGAGGAGTTTGAGACCTTTCTCTCAAACTTCTATCCTCGTGCCAGTCTTGGCATGACTGGGTTTTGGCTGGCTAGGTCAACTAAGGCCCGTAGGCTTGTTCGTCTGGAGAGTATCCACACTGTTGGAGATGTAAAGACCCAGGTTGGCCAGGGCAAACTTTTCATAATACCAAAGAGGGATCTGAGGACTTTGGTAAGTTCAAATTAAGTTTATAGATTTATCATTTTAAGGTACATATTTTAACCACAGCAGCTTTAAATTGAGTTTGATAATTTTGTGAAGTTAAAACGTTAATACTACACATATAACTTCCTAAATGATTTCAATAATGCGGGTCATCTTACGTTTGTGTTCGCTTCATCCATGTTTTCAACATGTTGTTTTGTTTACATTCACTTAAAATATATACCGGTAATTTTCTCTGTGCATGTTGGGAGTTATAACCCCTAAATTTGAAAACATTTTTTTTGCCTAATTTATGGATATTTTTTTATGGTTACCTTGGCAACTATAAACCTAGTAATAGAAAACTACCATCAAAGATGTATCTGTGATGTACTAAATATTTGAATTACAACAGCTTAATTATTTACCAATTAGTTGGAAAATTGATGAAATCAGATGCCAAACTCTTCATAGTCTTTTTTAAGGATTAACCTCATACTTTGGTTAGTTTATGAGATGATTAACCCAATGGAGCATGAGGTAAATTGCATAAACGCAAATAAAAGAATTTTGCGAAATAATAAAACAAAATAATTGCCACATTTATACTTTGCAACTTGTTATAAGTGGAAACAATTATTTTATTGAAAATCATTGACATTGACAATTTTTAGTATAATGACTGACTAAATTGACCACCAATTTTATGTTTATTTACAAAAGGACAATTATTTTGAAACAGCTTGTAGAAATTGATTAATGTAATATAATTTCTGTTTCCAGGCTGACTTAGTCTTAGATGATGAACTACCGCCAGAGGCGGCACAGCAACGGCCACAAGCAGCACAACAACCACCACAGGCGGCACAGCAACCACCACAGGCAGCACAGCAACCACCACAGGTGGCTCAGCAACCACCACAGGCGGCACAACAACCACCACAGACAGCACTGCAACGGCAACAGGCAGCACAGCAACCACCACAGGCAGCACAGCTACCACCACAGACGGCACAGCAACGGCCACAGGCAACACAGCAATGGCCACAGCCGGCTCAGCAACCAACACCAGCGGCTCAGCAACCACCACAGGTGGCCCAGCAACCACCACTGGCGACACTGCAACCACCACAGGCGGCGACGCAACCACCACAGGCGGCGACACTGCAACCACCACAGGCGGCGACGCAACCACCACAGGCGGCACAGCAACCACCACATGGGCCACACCAGCTCCAAGGAAGGCATCACAGCAGTCAGACACCAGCTGCATCTACTGTACAGATTTCGGTAAGATAGTCCTAGATTTGTTTGTTTTTGTTTTAGGTATCAATATGTTGGCGTCGGTGTCTGGGAAAAAGTTTTCATGCGACAACTTAAATATTTATTGCACCGATTTCAACTAAATTTGGTAAATTGCTTTATATCAATGTGATCTTGAATGAAATCCATAATGGTCAAAATCCATCAATATTTACAAGAATTACGGGACTTGATAACTTCACCTAATTATTAACAATAGTTTCAACTGTAAATAACTATTTTTGTGAGGTTTTAAAGTGCTGTGCAAGCTACACATCCATTTCCCTGGAATTCTTTTTTTAAATCACATACAAATTTTTTTAATTTTTTTTAAAATAAAGGCATTTACTTTAAGTGTATCTATATGTATAGGGGAATCCCACTGTCTGTCTATGTGTCTAAGGATGACAATTACAATAGTTGTTGTTTCCTTTACAATAGATGTCATATTGATGTCTTGATTACCAAATGATAATGCTATAATAAACTTAACAAAATGGTACTTTTGTGTACATATTTGGTTTTCATGGTGTGATTATTTAATCTTGATATATTGCAACTGATTATTTTTAACTGAAACTACAAGAATGTATCTCTAAGTCAATAAAATTCACTGTTACTGTACTATATATTTCTAGATTTATACAATGCTTTATCCATTCTAATACCAGTATACTTTTAACAGTCTCCAAGTGCAGCAGCTGACTCTGACACTGTGGCTGAAGTTACAAGAGCAGCAACAGCTGAAGAGGTATGATAAGAATTAATGCAATTGAAAACCATCATAAAATCTCAAAATTGTTTTATTTTAATGGATGTTTCTCCTTTCGGAATTTCTACATGTATATTATTTAAAAATTATTGAAACATTTTGCATAGCATGCAAAAGGCCAGTAATAGAAATAAAATAAATTGTCAACTTCCATTTAGTCTATCTAAATAAAATTTTATGAATATGTTCCCTATCAAAAGTACATGTGCTGATGTTGATTGGATTCCTTTATGTCATAAGCCAACGTCACTGTTTCTGAAATAATAAAATTTGGTCTAAAAATCCTTTGATCTAATGAATTGCTGTCAAATCCCTGCACTGCATAGTCATTTCACGATTTCATAATATTTTAGAGATAAGTCATTCACAGTTAAAAGATAGAAGTGTTTTATTTGATTTGTTATCTATTTGCATAAAGCAGACAGACCCAGCAGCTAGCCGCCAAAATGAACCACTCCCAGTTATTAGAAGAAGAAGACTGAGATTGCGACGAGTGAGTTATTATGACCTTTTCCCATTCTTTGATACTCAATTGATGATATACATTTTGATAATTTAAAGCAGATTGTCATGTACCTATAAATCAGCCCCAAATTTTATTTCTGCAGAGGAAAATTGAATTAACTGGCCCAGTTTTGCTTTTAATTTAATGTAGTATCGAGAACCTATCTCTTTTGATAAAGAGATGCCATTTCCCTTATTTGTGCCTCTGTAGTAAAAATTTCTATCTACCTAAATTGGTTGGTAACTGTAAACAATAGAAACATACCATACACATGTAGTTGTTTATCATGCCATTATGTCATAAGCCGATGTCAATGTTTCTGATGTAAGAAAATTTGGATTTGGTCTAACTATTGTTATTAGAGCAAATGAATGTCTGTCAAATCCCACTGCATACTTATGGCACGATTTCTTCAATTACGGAGATGAGTCATTCGTATCGTATGGAACACTTATAGTTTTATGGCTTATTTTCTTCTCTTTTTTTATCAGATTTGATATAGACTATTTTCTTTTATTTAAGAATTTGGCTGATTCTGACACATCTTTCACAGACACCGACACCCCAACTGTAAGTTTACAATTTTTTCTTAAAAAAGTATTTCCTAAGCAAGCATTTTGTTAGGTTACCTGAGACAAAGGTTCAAGTGACCTATTCTAATTGCCTTTTGCCTGTTGTGCATCAATCTTCTTTTGAACTCACTGAATAAGATGTGATGATATTAAATACTATGATGAAAAAGGTCAAATTAATAAAATCACTTACTGACTTCAAGAGCCTGATGGATGCAAAAGGCCAATGTGTAGTATAATATATGAAATTAAAACAAACTTAAAGTGATGAATTTCATGTTTTCTTTCATAGAATTTTTTTTTACCTGAATTTTAATTTTCCATTTCATCTGACATTCATTTCATGACCAACATGAAACAACAAATTTCTGTAATTTTGATATATATATTTGTACAGATTACGTTCAGACGTACTGCTGCCCTGACAGCTAGACGGAGAATTCATGATGCGGCAATGGAAATACTGGTATGGTTCATTTTTTAGTTTGTGTATAAATACTATATTTATAGTCACTTGTACATATCCATGTGTTTTGTACAGTATATTTATTGACAAAAAGTCTGTAATATCCCAGTAACAGACCTGTAAATTAGAAATATGGTTATTGAGATTCCTCTTCCTAAAGATAAAATATTTTTGTGCTAAAATCACGATCTAAAAGGATGTGCTCAGGAAACACTAATTCATCAGATAGAAGTTTAAGCAGGTAGTAAGATTGACTCCACTGTATTGATAAATTAATATTATATGTATAGTACATTTAAATTCTTTTCCAGGCACCAGAACCACCCTCAAACACAGATGACCTACCCGGACCTAGTCCCCCTCCCTCACCTGCAGGACCTAGTCCCCCTCCCTCACCTGCAGGACCTAGTCCCCCTACCTCACCTGCAGGACCTAGTCCCCGTTCCTCACCTGAAGAACAACATGGACCACTGCTGTACCTGGATGTAACACCAGAACAAACTCAAGGGGCTCTGTTAGATACAGGTAGGCATCTTTCTCATGTTACAAGTGTGAAGTTTTATCATGCACTCTAAATGTATTGCAGAATACATTTATTATCTGTATCCGTGGTAAAGTTTGTTTTCGCAAATTCATATAATATGGAATAAATAACAAATAACTTATGATAAACTGTATAGCATATAACTGTTAGAAATTAGCAAATGCATCAATATTTTGAGTAAATAACTATCAAAGAGGAAATTTTCTTCTCTACAAGTAAACAACTATACAGTACTGTACTTCTTATTAAGAAGGTACACCATTTAAGGATCTTCTCTGGCAACCTATTCAACTTTTTGTTTCTTGTTTTAATCTTTTAATGAAATAATTTTTATATCAAAAAGACACTGAAAAATGACAAATATTGTAATGGGACAAAGATGCCCATTTTTTAACAATATTTTCATGTTTAAGCTGCAAAATGCTAGAAAAAATTGGTCATGA
>SAYR01038665.1:1321406-1332761 GCA_004382745.1 Argopecten irradians irradians | reverse complement strand
TCCGGTAGTAGCGTCATATGAATTGGCGCGATTTCAAAAGTTATGGACTACCTTAAATGAAAATTTTTATACAAAAAGTACACTGAAAAAGTTGACAAATATTTAATGCGACCAAAGAATGCCCATTTTTAACAATATATCTTCATGTTTAGCTGCCAAAATGCTAGAAAAAATTGTCATGAAACTTTTTTGTATTAAGGGTTGATTCTGTCAAATTGAAAAAAAAAAAAAAATGTTAAAAAATTTGGGGAAAATTTTGAACTTTTTTTTTTTTTTTTACCTCAGGCATTAGAAAACCCATTTCTTTAAAAAAAGGGGGGGGAGACAAATTTTCCAAATTTTTTTCCCAGGCAATATTTCTTTTTTATATAAAAACAAGAAGCAAAATATAGCATAAATGTATTGTTCTAACATTTCTTATGAAACAATATAACGTAAAAAATTGACAAATTCCGAACATTGTAAGTATTTTAATTAATTAATCGTTGAAAATATCAAATCGTGATCAATACGATTCAGCAGATTTACCAATATGGAAGGCTGTACCCATACCCGAGCCCTAAAGGTCACGCCGCCACGTTAAACAAATTAAACTACATAACCACTTGGACAAGGTTTGAGAAAAAAATGGGATTTTTAGGGGCCAAAAGGATAAAAAATTTCCAATTCTAAATCTAAGGGGGGGGAAAACCAAAAAAAAAACTTTACTTGTCCATAAAACCGATTTTGAAGCAAAGAATCAGGACCAAAAGTTGCATTAACTCTACGAGCAAGGGACAGGTTCAGGCATACAAGAAGTTTGACCAACAATGTGTAAGTCGCGACAGCGAGCGAGTTTGAACATCTACACACATGTCACAACCATGGGCTTTTCAGGCATATCACAGTAAAACCTACTGATCTAATTTCCATAAGAACTGGGTTTTTTCCGATATATGTACAAATTTTAATGTTCTCTTAGACTGAATTGTCCCTTTAATCAAAGGTTACAATTACTGAATGAAATAAACAAAAACTTCATTTAATGCAACAGATAATACAGTTTTTATATTTGGTTGAAACGTAACTTGAATTTACAATTATACTATATGTAACATAAATGGATGTTATCAGTTATCTATAATAATAGATTTTTGAAGGCATGATCAGTGTCTTAGTAATTTGATTTTCTTTTTAGCTTTAGAACAGTTTGAGGCAATATTAGGGGAGCCAGTACATATTACAGTACGGAGGGACCACATAGTTGCAGACCTGCTCCGTCTCTATGAGGACCCGACATTGCTTCAACACAAGCTAAATGTTTCCTTTCACGGAGAGGATGGCGAAGATGTTGGCGGAGTAACAAGAGATATGTTTACCTGTTTTTGGGAGAGGGTATTTTTGGACTATTTCACTGGGGAAAATTCTTTAGTACCATTTTTGCCCCCGCATAGATTTATTGAGGCACAGTCTAACTTCACCATCATGGGAAGGGTTCTTTGTCACACCATAGCTCTGACAAGAACTATTCCTGTGAAACTGAATAGGACTGTGCTCAATGTAATCATTCATGGGCAGGCAATGAAGGATAAAGATCTCCTCTTAGAGGACTTCTTATCCTTCATTACCAGCCATGAATGTTTACTGACCAGAAAGGGTTGGCTTCCTTTGAGAGTCTGTCACAAGATGAGACTTCCCAGCTAACTGACATGTTTTCCAGATTTGGGATGTCTGTTGTTCCTGGTAGGAACTTTAAACAGCAAATCCTGAATCTGGCAATGTGTGAGTTAGCTGGTAAACCTTTGTTTCTGTGTACGCTGATGAGATTAGGCATCCCTGAAGTATTCAATCTCGCCTTACAGAGAATGACCTTGTGGCATTCTTTGACCGAATGAAGCCAACCCCTGATCGGGTCATTGCCTCTTTGAAGGTCGACACTGACCTGTTGCGACCTGAAGAAGACCGAGTCTTGTACTTTTTGAAGGATTTTATTCATACACTCTGATCAGAAGACATGACTCGGTTCCTTCACTTCGTAACTGGTGCGTGTGTGATGCCATCTTCTGGCATTACAGTGACCTTTCACAGAGCTGCAAGATCACAGAGATTCCCAATAGCCAGAATCTGTGGGAATGTCTTGGACCTTCCGGTGCAATATAACACATTGCAGGAGTTTAAGAGGGACTTTTATTCTATCCTCAGGAATGAGGAATCTTTTAGGATGTTTATGTTGTAATTTAACTAGGACTTTATGAAAGTTTTTTAAGGTTGTCATCAGTTGTCTAGTTCCACAATATTACATCTAGAAAAAAAATGCCTGCAATTGGTCAATACCATCTCAAATAAATAAATCATATTTAACAGGATTTTTTTCTATTCATAACATAAATTATGAAACAATTAACTGGTAGGCATATATATTTCTGTATGTTTTGAAGCTATAGCTGTGAACTGTTCAACTTTACCCCATGAAACTTTCTGTATTTATCAGTCTAGTTGCGTAGGTGTGCTTTTCGCATTTGAAACCTTCCATTTTCGAAATTTTTGTTATTAGAGCTAGTCAAGTACATCATATTCACATTTACAGATACATTGACAATGAATGATATCAAGGTAATGATTCGGCAAATAGACACCTTTTATTTCCTTATTTCATGTTGATTTTCTGTATATATCTGGTTTAATTTATATGTTGTTAAGTTTGTTTTTTTATCTATAAAACCCCACATTGATATTTACAAGTTCTTGTTAATTGCTTACCATTGTGTGTTGTTGTTAATCAACAGCAATTAGTGCAACAGATTTTATTTTTCTTAAATATAGCGTGAAGATGACATTCTCAACTCTTTATGCATATATATATGTATTCAGAATGCTTTTTATGAAATTCTCTTTTACATAACACCTAGCTTTGATATATGCATTAATAATTGTAGGGTTGTGTAATTTTTGTTGCGGTTATCATTTCAACGAGGAAACAAGGATTTGTAGTGTTTCAAAAAGCCAAATTGGCCAATTTGGTGCTAGGTAAAACAGTAAAAAGTCATTCTTCTTCGGGGATAATGACAAACCTTCATTAAGACAAGATGAAGTTTATATGTATTTTTTTTTATGATAAGTGTTCATAACAAATAATGTTCAGATCTGCCTTGATGTACAATTGTGTTAGTAAATGACATTCATTTCCATGAAGTAAATGTAGAAGATATGTAAATGGGCCAAATGTACTTGACTGAGATTCTGCAAGATGTGAAATGTTGTTATCTTTAATAATTGATAATTTGTTCTCTCTGAATTTATTTGGAGGATTGATATATTGTGTTAATAAAACACTAAATTTGAGTATGCATAGGACCCAAAATTTAATTTGTCATTATGTGAATGTATGTTTTGGGTACATATAGTGAATGTTTGTTACTTTTATATGAAACCTTTAGAGAAAACGTCAATACAGTTATTTTTATTGAACACTAAAATGTGAAAAGCAGTCCATCTGTCTTCTTCTTTTTGCTTTATCAGTCATTATATGTATTGTTATCTAAAGTAATTGAAGTCTTAAGTCAATGATATACTGGATGATGATCTGGTAAATAATTTATTGTTATATTGTTTTCACTAAAACATACATTATTATATCATAACATGTATAATTTGTTGTTATTGTAGAATAAATTATGAGAAAATAGTAAATAAAATATGGTCTGAATTAGCTGTGTTGATTTTTCGTGGTAATTTGAGGCCTAAAGTAAAATATTATATGTTTGCCATAACCTGACCATTGACTGACCCCAATTTCTCAAAACAAAAGTGCAGACTATTGTCAAAACGGAAGTTGTTTGTTATACATAACTTATGTGAAAAGAATTGACTTAAGTCAGATTTTGACAATTTTGTTTTAAGAAATCGGGACCTTTTTAATCTTGACATAGAACTAGCAACATCCCTGAAGTGTCCTATTCAGACTATCTACTGGCATGTTGGCCTGTAAAAAGTGGTATTTTACAGAACTTGTGCAATTTCAGTGGGAAAACACTTATTAGAAATAAAATATTTTTTCTGAGTTAAGCAAGTTATGGCAAACATTTGATATTAATGTCTCCCTAACATAGTATGTTGTGTGTGTTGGGATGGGATGGGGCAAGAATTATTTCATGTAATTACTTTTTGTTGCAATTAAATTATTAGTGTTGTGAATTTGTCAGGAAAATAACAATCAATTAATCAGACATTAAAACATAACCAAATATGATACACCACCATGATATGTCACTATGATACACCACCATGATACGTCACTATGATACATCACTTTGATACACCACCATGATACATCACTATGATACATCACTATGATACATCACTATGATACACCACCATGATATGTCACTATGATACACCACCATGATATGTCACTATGATACATCACTTTGATACACCACCATGATACATCACTATGATACACCACCATGAGACATCACTATGATACACCACCATGATACACCACCATGATACATCACTATGATACACCACCATGATACATCACTATGATACACCACCATGAAACATCACCATGATACACCACCATGATACATCACTATGATACACCACCATGATATGTCACTATGATACACCACCATGATATGTAACTATGATACACCACTATGATACACCACCATGATACACCACCATGATACACCACCATGATACATCAACATGATACACCACCATGATACACCACCATGATACATCAACATGATACACCACCATGATACACCACCATGATACATCAACATGATACACCACCATGATACATCACCATGATACATCAACATGATACACCACCATGATACATCACTATGATACACCACCATGATACATCAACATGATACACCACCATGATACATCACCATGATACACCACCATGATACACCACCATGATACATCAATATGATACACCACCATGATACATCAACATGATACACCACCATGATACACCACCATGATACACCACCATGATACACCACCATGATACATCAACATGATACACCACCATGATACATCAACATGATACACCACCATGATACATCAACATGATACACCACCATGATACATCAACATGATACACCACCATGATACATCAACATGATACATCACTATGATACACCACTATGATACACCACCATGATACATCACTATGATACACCACCATGATACATCACTATGATACACCACCATGATACATAGTGATCTATCATGGTGTATCATGGTGGTTTATCAAAGTGATGTATCATGGTGGTGTATCATAGTGATGTATCATGGTGGTGTATCATGTTGATGTATCATAGTGGTGTATCATAGTGACATATCATGGTGGTGTATCATGTTGATGTATCATGGTGGTGTATCATGTTGATGTATCATGGTGGTGTATCATAGTGACATATCATGGTGATGTATCATGGTGGTGTATCATGGTGGTGTATCATGTTGATGTATCATGTTGATGTATCATGGTGGTGTATCATGGTGGTGTATCATGTTGATGTATCATGGTGGTGTATCATAGTGACATATCATGGTGGTGTATCATGGTGGTGTATCATGTTGATGTATCATAGTGACATACATGGTGGTGTAATCATGGTGGTGTATCATGTTGATGTATCATAAGTGGTGTATCATGGTGATGTATCATGTTGATATATCATGGTGGTGTATCATGTTGATGTATCATAGTGGTGTATCATAGTGATGTATCATGTTGATGTATCATGGTGGTGGTATCATGGGTGGTGTTATCATAGTGGTGTATCATAGGTGGTGTATCATAGTGGTGTGATCATGGTGATGTATCATGGTGGTGTATCATAGTGGTGTTATCATGTATGTATTGAAGGTGTATCATGGTGGTGTATCATAGTGATGCATCATGGTTGGTGTATCATTATGACATATCATTTTGATGGTGTATCGTGGTGGTGTATTCATGTTGATGTGTATCATGTGTGGGTGTATCATGTGATGTATCATGTTGATGTATCATGTCTGGTTGTATCATGGTTATGTTACTCATGTTGATTGTATCATGGTAGGTGTATCATGTTGATGTATCCATAGTGATGTAATCATGGTGGTGTATTCTTGTTGATGTATCAGTGGTGGTTGTATCATTTGATGTATCATGTTGATGTATCCATGTTGATGTATCAGTAGTGCGTGTATCATGGTGATGTATCATGCGTAATGTTATTCATGGTGATGTTATCAGTTGATGTATCATGTGGTTTATCAAAGTGATTGTATCATGGTGGTGATCATCTAATAGTGATGTATCATGTTGATGTATGCATGGTGGTGTATCATGTGATGTATCATGGTGGTGTATCATGTTTGTTCAGTGGTGTATATAGTGACATATCATGGTGGTGTATCATGTCTTATAGTTCTACATAAATGTCTCTCTCCCTCTATGACCTGCTTCCTTACGCTCTGATATTCTACAATAATGTCCCATACCCCCTTCATACTGGCCCTGATGTTTCGTACTGTAAATTTAATCCTGATGCTCGCATGAGGCCGCTATCTCCACTGGATGCTCCTCTATTTGATGTCTACAATAATGTCCCAACCCCTTTCCTACGGCCCTGATATTCTACAATAATCCCCACCCGGCTTCCTACGGCCCAAGATATTCTACAACAATATATGCCCCCACCCGCTTTCCTACGGCCTGATTATTTCTACAATAATGTCCCACCCGCTTCCTACGGCCCTTGATTAGTTTACTCACATCGATTGAAATTGCCCCTCAATCCCACTTCCTACGGCCCTGAATATTTGTACTCAAATGAATTGACCCTCTCATCCTCTCATGGTTGTTGCGCTAGGCCTCTGTATATTTCTGGGTAGACGAATAGTAATCTCGCTCCCCATCCATGTCTGTATCCATAGCTCATGCATCCGAGATTGAATGTCTATTCAATAACTAAATAAATTGCCCCCCACCCGCTGGGCCTGTTATACTAGTTGAGCAGTCTCCTGATATTTCAATAATGCCCCACCCGCTTCCTACGGCTCTATATTCTACAACAATAATGCCCACTGCTTCCAACGGCCCGGATATTCTACAACAATAATGCACTCCCCAGGCTCTCTCTCCGATCTTTAGTCGCTACGGCCCTTATATCTAAATTACGTTGAGACTGATATAATGCCCCAAACCTCGACTTTGCGCTTACGGGCCTGATTATGTTCTCATTACTAGGAGTATTGTCACCTCATTCTCGACTCCGCTAGCTTTACTGTTCTCAACGAGCTGTATATCAATGTTGATTATGTCATCTAACTAGTACAACATATCAAATGATGCCCCACCCGTCGTTCACTCATGGCGGCCTGGTAATACTTCATGTAGGCTAACTAATGTCATCGGCTATGCGCCTCGCTTTATCCATAGCTGTGCTCGCTATCTATCGTTTGAATCTGTTATCCATAATGCCCCACCCGCTTCCACGGCCCTTGATATTCTACAACAATAATAGCCCCCACCCGCTTGCTCGTGATCAACTAGTCCTCATTGTGGTGAGTTCTCTATCAATATATCTGATCCGGTGCATGTCTCATGCTTGCCTACGCGCTGGTGTACTAGTCAGTCGGAGAGATGCCTCGTACTCAACCACTGCGTGTCTGCATATCATCAAATAGTGTCGTGTAACTAGACTATCAATGTTATTGCACCCCCCGCTTCCTACGTGCTATCACTGATATTCTTGAGTGGAATAAGTGATTCCTATGGTCGCCACCTGGCTGTTCCAACGGCACTCATCAGTTAGATATGTCTAATCCAATATAGTGCGCCCCTACGCTTCCTACAGCCTCCTGTAGTGATGTATTTTTTACCTGTTGATGTATCTAATCCCCCACCCGCTTCCAAGCGTGCCCAGGAGTATCTAACAACCAAATAATGACTCCTACCTGGTTTCGCGTACGTGACTATCTATGATAATGTTAGTGTGCTATTATTGTCATGTTGTGTCTGATCTGGAAGTCGTAGCTAGTTTGTATTCCCTACAATTTAGTATGCGTGGAGGTGTATTCATGAAAGGATGAGTGTCGCGCATGCATGGATGCGAGTGTGTATTCATAGTGGACATAACTCATTATCCTATCAGCGAGATGTAAATACTATGAGTTAAGTGCGTCGTACTCTTCCTAAAATCAGGGCTGATTATGATGTGTGTTTAGATACCGTATGGGCTCGCTCTACTCAATAATGAGCGCTCCGGTGTTGTTTATTTCATGTCATTCTGATTGATCTCATGATGCGAGCTTCGATTATCATACGGGACGTCCGTACTGCAATAATCTGCGTTGATGTATCTGGTGGATCTTCGCATTTTCCACACACTGCTGTGTTAAATGTAAAAATGTAAACTTCATGGGTAGTGTGTTTTGGTACGATGTTGATGTTTATCATTTGAATTGGGTGTATCATAGTTGTTGACTTCTATATTCGAATAGTGAGTGTTATGATATGTTTGTGTGGAATTAATATTTATGCATGATCAGTATGGTGATACTCTGATTAGTTTTTGTAGTGATATACAAGTAGTTCATTTGCTTCCATCCTGTCAGTCCAACTACCACAGTCCTGTCCGCCATTTGATTCTTGTCGAAGCGCATGATCGTCATGTTGATATTGTCACATACATGTGTGGATTGGGTGACGTCATCGAATACTCTATTCACCGAGTAGTTCAATATTATCGCCACTTCAATATGCCCGCTTTGTGCGTGGCACTATGCATATCATAGTATTTGATAGTCCCATCTTGTGTAGCAATCAGAATCCGCATCTGTCACGGGATGTAATTTAATATTCATATCCGTTAATCCCCTAGATCCATTGTCCTAGTGGGCTCAGGAATTCTAAAACAAATAATCCCACCGCTTCCTGACGGCTTCTGAATATTCTACCTCTATACAATAGTCACTTGCATCCCTACCCGTCGATCCTGAACTTGCCAAGTTCATTACTTACAACAATGTGGTGCCCCACCCTCGCTGCTATCCATGTTACCTACGGGCTGCTTATCATATTCATCCTACAGTTAATTTCGTACTCACTGCTTGACTCCGTGATGCACTCGCTACGCTCTGTGTATCTCCTTAGTGGAGTTGGTTGGTCCCTAATCCCCGTCAGTGTATCGCTACTCAGTCGCTGTTAGTATTGTATCATTCTACAGAATGGCTAACCAACCGCCTCATTACAGTTGCAGCTCGATCAGATATTCTTTAAGAGATGCCCCAACCCGTGTATCAATGGTGGCTTCCTGATCTGCCATCTGAGGTATTTACGGTAATAATCAACTCGCAACTGCGCTTACTCTACTGGTCCCGTGTAATCTCTACAATCCCGTGGGTGTATCATGTTGATGTATCATGGATGTATCATGTGATGTATCATGGTGATGTCATCGCGTGATCTATTATGGTGACCAGTAACTGCATCGTTGAATTGTATTCACGCGTATGAGCCTCAGTGTATATCTCATACGATATGGATTGTGCTCATCGTCTAACCCGCTTCCTCATCGGCTCGGCTGGAATGTATATCTATCAATAGGTCTCCGAACCCGCTTTCTCGCTATCTCTCTGGTATAGTTCTCTCTCATCTAGAGAATGGCTCGTATCAGCTCGGCTGCATGTCATCGCATTCGATATCGGCCACAGATATATTCTACAATAATATGCTACTCAACTGCCTCGCATTTCTACGACTCTCTCTGTATTCGGTGTAGGCAATAATGCCCCACCCTCGCTTTATCATTGGTGATCCATGATCATGGAGTTCCCAAAAGTAATTACTGTATTCAATTGAGTGGCCCTGCCAGCCGCTTCCTACGGCCCTTGATATTCTACTAATGCCCCCACCGCTCCTACGGCTCTGATATTCTAACAATAATGTCCCAACCCGCTTCCTACGGCCCTGATATTCTACAAGAATGCCCCCACCCGCTTCTACGGCCCTGATATTCTACAGAATGCCCCAACCCGCTTCCTACGGCCTGTATCTACAATAATGCCCCCACCGCTATCCTACGCCCTATTATTCTACAAATTTAATGCCCCACCCGCTTCCTACGGCCCAAATATCTACAATAATGCCCCCACCCGTTCGCTACGGCCCTGATATTCTTTACAATAACTGTCCCACCCGCTTCCTACGGCTCTGATTATTCTACAAGAATGCCCCCACCCTTTCCTACGGCCTAGATATTCTACAAAATGCCCCCACCCGCTTTCCTACGGCCTCTGATATTCTACCAATAATCCCCCACCCGCTTCCAACGGCCCAGATATTTCTACAACATAATGCCCACCCGCTTCCTACGGCCTGATATTCTACAATAATGCCACACCCGCTTTCCTACGGCCCGATATTATACAATTATCGACCTATTTCCAGGTGGATACGGTGTTATCAACCCGAGTAAATGATATATCCCGAGGCGGAGGCCGAGGGTTATATCATTTACGAAGGTTGATAACTCCCGTATCCACCTGGGAACTAGGTCGATAACTATTATATGACAACTTACATTATTTACCCGCGTCTTCAAAAAATAATTAACTACAAAAACAGGATGGTATTTGCAATTTCTGTTTTACAAAAGTAGTTAAATGTAGTTATAATGTTAAATATCCAAATGCTCCTTGCTAACGGTGTAGTAGGACTCCACTTGACTGGTAGAACCGGATATTGTATCAACTGCAGCCCGCTGGCATTCTTGAACGTTTTCCATAAATTGAAAGTTTGCAGGTTCATCTGTTTGATAAACCGTGGGATCGCAGTACGAACTGCTGCCGCCGCCATAATAATGACGTCACAATAGACTTGTCCCGACGTCTTGAATGAGGAAAACTCCCGTTACCGGCTATATTGGTACGAACTCGACGTTTCAAAGTGATTATGACGTACACCATCTCAGGGAGTTTTCCTCGATCTATTTTGACACAGGTAACTGGGACCTCGCGAGACGTATCTGACTGAGTCCAGTAACCTCGCGTGCTTTTCGCCGCCCGATTTCGGGGGTGATATCGCAGTGATGAATACTTCTGAAAAAGCTTATCGGCAATCCCAAAAGACAGGCAAAAAGCCCAGCAGTATATAATAATCCTACCCCAATAATGCCCCACCGCTTCCCTACCCGTCTGTTATTCCTACAACAAATGCCACCGCTTCAACGAGATATATACAAAATAATCAGTTACGGCTGATATTTCTACATAATCACAACCTTCCGGTAGATAATTCTACAAATAATGACGTTTACTTGATATTTAACATAAGTCCAGTTCTACGGTGATATTTCA
>SAYR01038665.1:1299072-1312662 GCA_004382745.1 Argopecten irradians irradians | reverse complement strand
GACAAGCTTTTTTGAGGGTTTTTTTCCCACTACAAATGTGGACCATGACTTTAAATTTGGGAAAATATGATATAAAAATCCAAGATTTGGGAAAATAATTTATAGTGATTAGTTGAGAAAATGAAGACACAAATCAGTAAGAGTGTATTAATGTATCCAGTATAATTTCTTTTGAAATAGAAAAATATAATTTCATGTCAAAATTGCTCTGCATGCGAAGAAGTTTATCATATAATGTCCTTCAGACTGACTATGTCTGTCAGTGTTAACATTTCCAAGAAGCCTCTATTTCAAAGCGTTAATTTTAGAACTGTGCTAAATTTACATAGGCTTTTTTTCCATAATTTCAATGTTCAAAACTGATCAACATAAGTAGAACTTGGCCATCATTTTGATATGTAAGGCCTTTAATATTTCCATTGTAGTTTAAATTTATGTTCTTTTTTAAGTAAATACAAAAATATTCAAGCCTTAATTAACTATCTTGAGTTCATACAAAATTTTTGGATGATTTAATTTCAATTTTGGGATATTTAAGGCTTGAATTTGGAAAAAAAAATTATTTGATGTCATTGGAAATGGGTTCGAATTTCAGTCCCAAATCTTGCAAATGGCAAATATACATTTATGTACATGGCCAAAACTATATTACATATATACATTGCATTGTCAATGGCCGAGATTTGATACATATCATGATCATCGGATATCAAAAACAGCATTAATACTTGCGCAGTGATCATGAATATCAAATAATGTTCTGTATATTTCCCATCTACTCTAATGGTCAGCCAAAGGCATTAAGGTATATATATATACATCAACGTTAATTGTTAAAATCATGGTCACTTATCCTCGAAACGAAAAACAAATATTTTTCCCGAAGAGATACAATATTGGGACTATTGGAGGCTTCCCTCCTTACTCGTTCAACAAAGTCCTCCACTAAGTCTAAACCGGTTGTCTCAATCACAACACGATCACCATCGTCAATTTGGTTAGAACTACTTGGCTCAACATCTTGAAGGCTTAAACCAAAGGAATTCAATTTCTCTGCAATGCTGTCCCTCAATCAAAATTTCCCCTACAATAAGTCTCCAAGGAGTATGATCCAAAGATCTTTCATCTGTCATACCTTCAAACCAAATCTGGTTTGGAGAGCGATTTCTCTCTGTCCTCAGTCTATGATTGTTCCACGCCGTCCTCATACGATCTAGTGCAGAATTGATTTCGGGCAAGTAAACAAGATGGATGGCCGTGATATGAATCGGATTGTCAGGGTCAAGTACCTTCTCATCTTCTAATTCGTAAAAGGTCCTATAAAAATGTTCAATTACATCCTTGTGGACATCTCTCCAAAGCCGTTCAACACGTTGATTATGCTGAGAACGTCCAGTGAGACAGCCATTCTCTCCCTCCCTCATTAAGTTCATGAAGAGCGCTACCTGGACATTCTCTCCTCCCTTATCTGCCCTGATGCGTGATGGAAGTCCATATTCTAAATACTCCATCACCCACAAGTTCTCAAAACAGTAGCTGACTTGTTATTTGTTCCAGCCCTGAGAGAGATGATCAGTCTTGAAAATCCATCAATACACCCATGTGTAGCGATTCCCCATCTACAAATTAAAAAGATGACTTTATTTTATTAAAAGTTCAATTCTGTAATAAATTTTCCCTACAATTATGCTTTCTTTCTTCATATGTTCATTTTCTTCTTTGCCTAACAAGACATAAGCATAAAAAAAATTTCCAAAACAGCTTGAGGTCCAGTGTTTTTTCCTGCCTATATAATTTGGGGCCGGAATTCGGCCCATTCCCAAATTGTATTTCTTGTTATTTTTTTCCCAAATCTATGCCTAAATTTCCCAAAAATCAGTGAGTTGAAGCGTATTTTGTGTGACGAAACCAAAAAATCTGGAAATCCCAAAGTCTGAACATTGTAATTTTAGCATACATTCTTATACTTGTTTCTTAGAGAAGGATAATTGTTTATTTCAAACCTTTTCCAAAATTTCCATAAACACAGTATAAAAATTTTCCCAATTCCTACTTTTATCGCACAAAAAATTCCCAATTTTCACAGGTGGCAATTTCCCAAATACCAGGAAAAAACACTGAGGTCAACTTTAACAAAACAAAGCAAATTAAGAAAAAATCGATTAAGACCAAAATTCCTTTCAATAGGATATTCCATATTACAGAGTTAGCCTCCCTTGAGGGTACATATCCCATTGTGAATGTCTTTTATTTTGTGGGCAAAAATTCACTGGTATTTTTCTATGAAAAGTACAACGTTACAATGGCAAACAATGTCAATCAATACCTACTACAAGGGTAGATAATTCCTGTTATAGGCAAATGCAGAATATATATAATAAATTATGTTTTAACAAGAAAAATTCTAAAGGGACAATGCAATGAGACTTTATTCTGTACTACAAGAAATCGATATTAGCAAATATATGAATAATAATAATGTTCAAATCACATTCCTTATGAAAAATAAAACATAAAAAATATTAACCCATCCCATAATCATTATTATTATGATAGTGTTAATATTTTTCTACTCTTAAGGAAATCTAAATTGTATGCTAAATATAAAGCAGGAGAAAATTTTGTTGGTATACCCCATACCTAGCAGTGTCCACTTAAGTTGAACTACTGGACTATGCTGATTAAAATTGTTTTTCAGACAATATCATGCACCTAACAAGGTAAACATGTTTTAAAACAGTGTTTTGACAAGTTCCTAGAAAGAAAAGTTTTGTAACTTCTTCCAATACTTTTTGCCTTTCCAGATATGGCTAGTAAACATTCTTAGTTAATTACGAGCTAGTAAACTTGAATATATGAGAGTTTTTACTTCATGGTGCCTAATAGAGATCCTTCTCCACATTGTACCTTTCTATCATGCATTCACTTTAATAATATAATATAGAGATCTTATTCTGTTTTTTTGTATTCACACTTGTGGCATCAATAGAATGGACATACATGCGTCTTGTTAGGTGAGCTCATACATTTCAAAAAACATTGTTGCTCACAATTGCTATTCACCAAAAATAAAACTCTTGTTTGACAGATCAACATTCTTCAACATGATGTTTAATTATCATCATATATAATGTTAAAGACTCACAATGGTAATGTTCGTGTGTGTGTGCTTTATTGGTTATGCCATTCCAAATAAATAGTGGTGGTCTGTTGGGCCAATTATTTTATTATATGATTTTGCTTCTTCTGTATTTTTTCTCTGTTTTATTGCCAGTGGAGGTAATTTAATTATTTTCAAGCGACCAACTTAGAACTTTTTTTTTCTTTTCTACTAGAATGTGCGTTGGGAGTGTGTGTGTTGGTAGGGGATGTTGTTGTCGAACGTCGCTGATGGACTGGTGGTACATTAAGTTTTTAAATTACTAGTGCTCAGCTCAGTGGAATGGATAAAATTTGAGTGTAATTAAGAATTGAGCTCAATTGTAGATTACAGCGAGACGTGACAATATTTAATACAACCGTAAGGAAGCCATTTCCTTAGAATATCACTAGGAAGCCCTACATTATTTAAATTATTAACCAGAAGCGATCATTATTGTAGAATATCAGTACCTAGAACCTCATTTATTTTTAAATATCTGCTAGCTCATTATAAAATATTTGCGTAGAACGGGGTTGGCATTATTGGTAGGGATTATCAGGCGGGTAGGGAACGGGGGGTGGGGGGGCATTCTGTAGAATATCAAGGCCGTAGGAAGCGGGTGGGACAATTATTTAGAATATCAGAGCCGTAAGGAAGCGGGTGGGGGCATTATTGTAGAATATCAGGGCCGTAGGAAGCGGGTGGGGAATTATTGTAGAATATCAGGAGCCGTAGGAATCGGGTGGGGGCAACTTTTTGTAGAATTATCAGGGCCGTAAGGAAGCGGGTTGGGATTAATTAGTAGAATATCAGAGCCGTAGGAAGTGGGTTGGGGCATTATTGTTGTAGAATATCTGGGCCGTTGGAAGCGGGTGGGGGCATTATTGTAGAATATCAGGGCCGTAGGACACGGGGGGGGGGGGGTCGTACTTCAATTTTAAAATGCGGCGCCATTTCCTAAAACATCCAAAGCACGTAAATTTCAAACCTTAAATAATACAAATTCCATACCATGAACTAGACTAAAAATGTCCATCAATGTCCATAAGGATTCTAACTATTTCAAAACAAAAAATGTCTTTTAAGATTACTTGTTTATTAGTTTAGTAAAACAATTAATTTCATTTAATTTTGAGATACACAAAATTGTGCCCCGAGGTGTGAACCGAAAGTTTCAGACCGATCGCATAATATTATGACGACATTCACAAATTAATTTTAAATGCAGGTAACTTAAAATTCGAAAAATTACCGTGATAAAACGCTTTAAATCATAAAAATCATGCGGTAAAACTATCTCAGCATATTCAAAATCTAAATATTTTCCCGGGGTGACCCCAGACCCCCCAAACACAAAAATCGGCGCTCGGTAATTCATTCACAATGCATGTTTTAACTTCATTTCAAATCTAAATCGTAATATTTTTCCCGGGGAAAGCCCCGGACCCCAAAACCAACAAATTTCGCAGCTTTCCTGCACTCGAAAATTTATCAAATTACATCTTAAAACTCTCTCAGTCCATTCTATAATCGTATATTTTCCCCGGGGGAGACCCCAGACCCCACAAACACAAATCTCGTATCTAAGACCAATCGATCCGTATATAAACTATATATGCATAATGTTTACAAATATTTAAACAAGAACATTCCTGTTCACTTTATGTACAACGTGGTTTATTGTGGAGATATAGAATTTTACATAATGCCCTACCTGTTGCCTCCTTTTGCTCGATAGAGAAGGCGAATACATTTAGGATATTATCTTTTTTTTCTCCTAACTAATTATTTCTTCTTAACGTCTCTTTGACAACGCTTCGGCTGAGCTTGTCTTCATATCTTCTGATGAATTTTCCGATTGCTCGCCCCTGTGAGGTTTGGAAATCTGGATTCTAAAAGTTGTAGTTTCTACTCCTGCCTTAGCGTCAGATCCAACTTAGGAGTGGGAGCGACTGGTTCGCCTTGCGTTGTCAGTATAATTGTGACCGGCTGGTGGTGTGCTTGGTTCTTGGCGTAATGCTCAGCTAGTGTATACACTATAAAAAGCAACAGATTCACTATACAAGAAGACATCAAAACACAGTCTCCCAAAACACACACCAGCACTTACCATATACATCGTTATTTGTTCTTCGGAACGGGGGCTTCTCGAGTTTACCGACAGGCACAACATAACATAATTTGCATAATGTAGTCACGATATGTAAAGTCGAGAACGTTCCGAGAAGAAAATAACATGGCGGTGACGGTTAAAAGTAGTGACTACAACGATGTTTTAAAATGGAGTTTCTACAAAGTACGGGTTCATGACAACCTCCAAGGGAGATTGGTTGATGAACACGGTTATGGGTATTGTTTACCACCACAAGCCCGTAGATTTTGTGATTTTGACTTTGGTTTTTGAGGTACCCATTTAGAGCCCGAAAGGACATTTCGACCCGGCCAGGGAAATGTCAACTTCGCTGCCAGGGTAAAGCCGATACTGCTGCTTTTACCGCTTCGGCGATATCTGACTTCAGAAGTAGTCCCGCTCTGCGGCCACTGCGGATCACCAGCAGTTGCGTCCCTTCCATTACGTAATAAGCAACTATTAAAACTCGTATCATGTTTGTATGGGTGAAAAAATGGCAGCGGCCCTATGAAACACGCGTGTTGTTTGCGAACAGATTAAAATACCAAAGCTACTGAAAACACTTGAAAAGAATGTGTTCATTGTGTTGGCAGTTTCATTGTCATTCGTAGAAAGTTCGCCGTTTAATTTTGTTACACGCTGCATTGTTGTCTTAGTCTTGGTTTTGCTTCTGACATGTTTCCAAAATAATTTCGGGTTTGATTTGATTTTTTGAGAAAGGTCTTCTTCGTATTTGTAGGTGGATTTTCTTGATAGTTTGATGAAGTGGTTTCGAGCCAATTTGTAGGCGGTGAAGTTTTCCTCCGTTTTACAATGCAGATAACGCTTCCATTTACGTGATTTGTTCTTACGAGCTTCACGAGCTGCTTGATCTAGACAGGAAGATTTGTTGCCGTTAGAACCGCGATCCTTACTCACTGGTATGAGTTTTTCAATAATCGTGTTGAGGAAGACAGTAAGGTGGTTCCATGCAGTGTTGACATCCTGGGTTTCTAGAGTTACTAGGTCAAGCATTTCAATTTCCCTTTTGATAGATTGATAATCACCTTTGTAGAAGTTACGCCTACTTGTATCCATAAGACCGGATCTGTTATGGTTGTCAATGTAACAGTTGTAATAAAAATTTAACACTATGTGGTCGCTTTTGCCGAGACCTTCGAGATATGAAACGTTACTAATCATGTTTTCTTCGTTGGTTAATATTAAATCCAAAGTAGAGAGGTTTTGATTTTCTCTGTATCTGGTGGGTTGGTCGACGTGCTGATACCAGAAGTTATCCTTTGTTTTTTCAAGAAATTTATTAGCTGGATGGTGAGTTCCGACACTCGCGACTCCGATATCCCAATTAATTTCTTTGTAATTGAAATCTCCTACGACTAATTTGTGGGTTGATTGATGATCATATATATTGTCCATCAAGATGTTGAGATTTGTATTGTTTTCTTCAGAACTGTTAGGGCTCCTGTAGATATTACATACTAGTAGACTGTCGTTACCACGAAGCTTGATTTTGCACGCGACATATTCTGAGTAGTTGATTCCGAGATCAATTTGTTCCCCTGAAGGTCCATTTTTGAGATAAATTGCTACCCCTCGTTGGTTTATAGGCCCGAAATATAAGTCATAATCGTTTATGTTGTATGTCTGAAGACATGTGGCAGATCTCGAAAACTTAGGGAGGACTTCTGTTAAACACACAATTACAGGTTGATGTTCCAAAATAAATTCTTCAAGTTCTGTCTTTTTATTGGTTGTTAAAGTGTCCACATTGGAATAGTAGATTCTTAATTTGTTACTGCCTGTTGAATCATCATTAAAATCGATAAAACTTGCAGCCTATATTGTTTTCACACTGGTTTCCTCATTATCGCTAACGTTGTGTTCGCTAACTAACGATAGAGTGAGGGTATCGTTCAGGCAATAAGGGAGTGTCCTGTCCTGGTCTTCATTGGTATTTGGTGCACTAGCTTGGTGACCAGATCGATGTTGTGGGATTTGCGTGTGAGGTGGATATTGAGGCTGCCCATTGTGAAACAAGTTCGTCTGTGGGTTGGGGATGTCATACTGTGGCGCGCCTGCAGCTGGATACCCCATGAATGATGACGTCCTGAATCCAAACGCTTGTTGGTCGAAGGGCGGGCGGTTGTTAGGGATCCTATGACATCTTACGGTCTGTCTGTTGGGGGTTGACACTTGTAGGGGGCCTCCTAGGGGTTGGTTGATTGGGTGTGGCAGTTCATATTGGTTAGGTCTTATTGGGGGCGGGGCTGGTTTTGGGGCCTGTTGATAGGGGTTCACCTGTTGGTAAGGGTTCACCTGTTGGTAAGGGTTCACCTGTTGAAATGGGTTTACCTGTTGGTAAGGGTTTACCTGTTGGTAAGGGTTCCCTCCCCTTCTTGCCTTACGCTCTTCCCTTTGTAGTTTAGTCATGTCTTTCTTGAGAACAACGTTTTTTAGTCTTTCTGGGGCTTTACTGTTGATTTCGAAGGCTTTCTCCAGGAGGTATTTACGCTGGGCCCTTGTGCCCAACACCGCTATGAGTGGCCTAATGTTGTCCCCAGTCAGACGTCCCAGTCTAAAGTTGGCTACGATAGTTACATCTGTAAGACCTAGTGATGAAGCTAGCTCGCATATATCCTCCTTGTCCTTCTGTTTTTTTACCTGCCCCTCATTGTCGGTTTTTTCAGGTACACCGAACAGGATAACATTGAGTTCTTTATTTCTGCGATCCTCATATTCTTTGTTTCGATCATCCACGAACTGAATGACATTGCTGCGCATAGTTTCCATGTATACGGCATGCGAATGACCGACTTCTTCTTGTACTACAGTCCTAGTGTTTAATTCCAGATCAGAAATCCGGGTTTCAAGTTTGGAGATTCTAATGTCGTTAGATCTTGTGTAGTCCTTCAGTGTTGTCTTAATTACCTCTTGAGGCGGTTGGGTTATTTTGCAGGCCTTGCATTTATATGTGATACCGGTGCCTGTTACATTCCCATGAATATAGAGGAAAACTTGTTCAGGTAATTTGGAACACTCAGAACAGAAGGGAAGGCGACAACCTTCACACAACAAAGTTTTTTGTCCCGATTGTTCACATAATACACATGAGGGGGGGCTGTCATTATCCTCTCTGAGACGCTTAGACGCGTTTTCGCCTGATTCCATTAATTCATGACTATCCATTTTGACTCCTCGTTACAAGAAGTTAGCAGTGCCTCTGGATTGTGTGCAGAAGTAGTCTTCTCATCCAAGTTCTGCTTAATATTTCACCAGGGTGTATTCCATCGATAAGTAAACTGTAAGAGACTTTGGTTGTCGTGTAGCCTTTGTTACTTTTTCTAGATTTTAGCATGTCCTGTGAAAATCTTGGTGCACGCACGTTATTACGGATATTAATTTGAAGGATTTTTTTATTCAGATCATTGACACGATTTTCAAGTTCCCGAGTATTGCTGGTAAAGGCCTCAGGGTTGCGGTGTCCTTTCCTCTCATTCCATATTGTTATAGAATAGTAGGGGCACTCTAGAAATACCACTTTGACTTTGTTGTTATATTTTTGTACACAGGTCAGTAATCTTTCGAAATTAAATATAATGTCATCGATGGAGATTGAGTTATTCAGATCAATATATCCGTGTCGACCTTTCCTGGTTAAATCACAAGTGCCAGCCCATACGGCTAGCAGAATTTGGCCATGACGTTTTACAAGATTGTCAAGATTGTCTATAGCGTAATTCACTAGAAAATCACTTGTTTTCCCAGGGTGAATGTGCCAATCAATTGATTTTTCGGCATCAGAAAAAGCAACTGAGCGTAGGTAACGCCCTTTACTTGCACTAACAAACACTGGTTTCCGATTGACTATGAATGACTTGTCAATATTTGATTCGGATTTCACCAAGTATTTCGTAAGTTTGGCAGCAGTCATTATATTTCAGCACACATTTATATTTGGTGACACTTAATAATAGACACAGGGTTCATAATAGTGACACAATAACACACAATGGATAAATCAGACTAATTCATAACAAACAGATTATCGCGCGAAAAATTGTCCGCCATGTTGTTTATGTTGACTACTCAGATCATAGACCCGACGAATCCAAAGTTTTCATTACATGACTAAAATTAGCCCGACCACAATTTCATCGACTTCCCCGATTATCTCATCAATAAAGGTGTTACAGCAAACACAAATTCGACACTGATATTTCCTAGTAAACCTGAAAACTATAAAAATTCGCTGGTCTTTTCTTGACAGATTTATAAAGCTTCCGTCTTCTTGCCCATGCGCAACCGGAAGTCTAAATTTGAACAATAATTGGTGTTTAATCGTGTATATATATATGTCTAAATAACACAAAAAAATAATATAAAATAACTAATTTTGCCTTTGGTGCATGCGCAATCAGTACTTCATTCTATATAGGATATAGTGACACGGAATATTTTCAGGATGCAATTAATTATTTTTCATATTTTTTTTAACTTCAAGTAAAATAAGAAGCTCAAACTTTTCAATGGTGTAAAGTAAGTAACTTTTTTAACTGAAGAAAATTACTAAATCGTCTGCTACTGTTTTTGATAGTGAAAAAATACCATTTGTCAGCGGTGGAACATCTTTAATTTATTTTTTTTCCAAATATTGTGTTTTTGTTTTGAGTTGGTCTAGGACGCATGCGCAGCGCCAGTTTTGAAAATCCTATCAAAAAGTAAAACGTGAAAAACGTTTGATACGGTGGTTCTAGCAGTCGTTGGGTGATATGATGATCATATTTGAGTAAAAACAATATCATTCTAATAAAGAACTTACTCGTTTCTTCAAGTTGTACTTCTTCAACGGCGGAACCTTGTTCGGCAGATGTGGAATGATCGCGATCGACGAGAGCTAACAAATCATCCAGGGCAGCGTGGACATCGACAAACTGTAAAGCATCTGTGGAGGAAACACGGTCTAAGTTTTCCTTGAAGTGTCTAATAATGTCTCTAAGGTGATGCCTGTTGGGATTACCTTGAAGTAGTTGATTTGATACCGTTCGAATATTTCTCTGAATTGCTGATAGCACGTCGTCGGCCATTTTCTTTTTCGCAATATGGCTGTACAAGCTTGTCGGGAACACAGATGGACTAGCCTAACCCATTATAAATATAAGGGGATGGCAGGTGGAATATTGGAAATACGATATACTTATCTACAAAGGTTAATTGCATTATCACTTTTTTCAGCTTAAGTCAAAAAGATTTCAACTTAAGTCAAAAAGATTTTTTTTGACTTAAGTGAAAAAAAGTGATAATGTAAAAAACCATTTTTTGACTTAAGTTGAAATCTTTTTAACTTAAGGATGTATTCTTCTGTGGTTTCAGTCCCGTTGAAGTCTCGTTTCGACATAGATCAAAAACGTTATGAGATTTTCAAATACGATTTATCAATATCTGTAGCATGTGGTCTGTACCAAATTTTGTCAAAAAATTACATTTCTATTCTTAGTAGATTATTTTTACACAGCGATTTTAAGAAATTGCCCATTTGGCGGCCATTTTGAAATAGTGTCTTTTTTTGCTTTGAGTAGAGCCACAGTTTTCCCATTTTTTACTTAAATTGTTTTTACTTAAATCATCACAGCGTCGGCATTTTCAGCTGTATCGAGTTAATTTTTGCTGTAAATCTTCACCGGGTTCATGTTAATTAAAATATTGAACATTTATGTGTGAAATTTTACACTTTTGTCACTTTATTTAATTTTTTAGACAAAAATATTGAAAAATAACAAATATTTAAATGGGGCAAAAAAGTAAGCACACGGACCCCCCATTTTTCTGCCTGATTTAGAAAGAACAACCCTTTCGCTATTGATATGCAAACTATTGACAAAAGTTTAATACCAGAAATTTTTCTATAAAGGGTTGAATTTGACAAAAATGGCTGAAAATGGTGCATTTTGGAGCTCAAAATTAAGGGGTAGGGGTAGCATATGTTGTTATTTTGAGAAAAAATATAACTCTTATTAATCATAACTGGTATATTTTTAATGAAGACTACTTGAAAATAAATTCTACAAACATCCATACATATCAAACACCTAATTAGGGAATTATGGCTTTAAATTCTAGTGTATGAGGACAAAACGGCAAAATTCCAATAAAATCCACTATTTTGTCCTTTTGGTATCTTTGAGTGACAATAGCTCAAAAACGAGCGCACGGACATATGTTTTTTCTTCCATTTTCTTTCATGGTATGAACTCCTGTTTCAAAAAATCTATATGAGAAAAAAAGTTTAATACAAGAAAATTTTGACTTCTCAGAGGAGTACATCCTTAAGTTGAAATAAGATAGTAAATTCCCAAAAACGAACACGTTTTAAAATGTTTTAAACTTGCTATACTCCGTAAACCTTCCCTGTATACTCCGTACACTTGTTATTTTGAAATGGCTTTACTCCGTACACAAGACGACTAAATTACGTATTGAAAACGGCATTTATAGTACAAATCATGTTGTTATATCGGTCTAATTACAATATTATAGCAAATTATATCATATTGCTAATGTACAATAAAGGTCATCCAAGCCGAAGATTTGCCAATAAAATGAAATTATTTTCAGATTTCATCATCTCGCCGAAAGTACACGCCATGAACACCATACATAATTGTCAAATAATTTTATAATGACTCTTCAATTTACAAAGTTTATACCTTTAACGAATCTAGAATAGTTGTGAACACCTAAACCAGGAAAGACAAGCAATATTAATTTTATATAGCTGAAAACATTGATTTGATTATCGGTGTTTTGTGCTGTCGCTTCGAGTATAGCTATATCCGGTGTACCATGATAGACGGTGAAGGTGTGTGAGGATGATTTCGCTTTTTCCAACGGTAAGAACGAATATACGTACCCGGCCTACTATACCTTTCGGCGGGTACGAATAGGTTCCTATGTCTCGTAGTGGAGCAACTGCCTCCGAAAATCACTCGGGCACAGTTTTCTATACTTTTTTTAGGTTTCCAATTATTTTAAGCGTATACATGCATTTACATATTATTTTTGTCTAAAACAAACATAACTACCATTCTTAATATTCAATGTATACGTATCCGCTCACAAGACGTCAAATTCACAACTTGTGGAATTGCCGTATAAATTCCCTTCAGAATGACTTTCATATGTATTATGTAAAAAAATTAATGATCGATGAGAATTTGATATTTTATATAGCTCAGTCTATTTCCCTACTAGCTAGTAGGTAAGCGATATCAAAAAAGTACGATAAAATGCAAAAGAAACGTTTATAATGGTTGTAATGTATAATCATTACTTTGCTCCATTAGCAGTAATAGGCACCAATTGTAGCTCTAAAGACGACACCATTTTCTGTCTAAAAGTCTTTTGAGCTACAATATTGCAGCTATTTCCAACGGTAGTAGCCGTTTTTGTGAAGACGTGATAGAAATGGGATTTTTAGCCGCTAAAGCTAGGTTGGGTAGAAGTTTTGTGTCGGGGAGCTTTCTGCCTTTACGTGTATAGTAAATGTAATGTATGATTTTTACCGATTTTTTTATCTAGACCCCTAAACAGTCTATGGGCATCTGGTGGGTCCATGAATGATATAAAACTGTAATTAATTCTCAGATGGTTCCAGGGTTGAAAAATATTCGAATACGTAATAGATTACATAGAATCACCTCAGGACCACAGGGATCTGAGAATTAGTTACAGATTATATAATCTTGGACCCACCAGAGTGCCCTATAACCATTTTAGACGTTTTAAAGGTCTAGATAAAAAACGGTAAAAAATACTCTATATAGTACCATGTAGTGTAACTTGCAGTCGGCCGGAAAACATAGAAGGTCGGGTATATACAAGACCCTACGGGACATTAGTTGTCAATGGCAACAAGCATAAAATGATAAAAACCATGTTCCAAAAAACTTGCCGAAGAGGTACATGGGAACCTATTTCTCTTCCCCACTGTTAAGGATGATGATGTAGAGAATCAAATAGTGTAAACATGCTATCCGACAATATTCTATGAATTAAAGAGAAAGGTCGAGTATTAGATCTGAATAGACGATTTAATAAGGGCGCAGCCCTTCGTGCCGAAGCACTTCTAAGGTAACACATACACGAAAATACAAGGAAAAACGCACAATCTTCAAAATTCAATCCTACACAGACAGCTTCAGTTTGCGGCCGCGATTTTTTCATTCATATGGGGTGGTAGACTGGATTACCTGCCTTAGTACCAATTCTCTCCGCTAGCTCATAAATACTGTGTCGTGCATGATTTTAATGCCTTGCCTTC
>SAYR01038665.1:1287112-1298981 GCA_004382745.1 Argopecten irradians irradians | reverse complement strand
TAACGGTTACATTGTTGGCAGACACCCTCATATAAAGTATTTATTATGAAAATAAATCTTAATTACTTATCCGTATCTATGTCGTATCTATACATTTCAACATAATGAAATCAATCGTTTCACAACGATAACATTAAAATTATGTGAAAACGGTAATAAATATATATATTATGTACATTAATCTTCACAACATGTACAAAGTTTAATAAAATTTAAATATCTTTTCCCATTAATACACTTGATATAAGTATAATAATCAACTTGTATATATTTATGCATAATACTATATAAATGTAATCATTATCTTATACATATACATTGGCTTATCAATATTCAACAAATTATCTTTTTCGATTTATCCTTTAAAAACTTCAATTAGAACTCTAAATGGACAACATATTAAATACATATGTCTTTAAAAGTATTTTATTACTATGGCTATTTTTAAACTAAGGCCCGATGCAGCGTTTTCAATACAACTGATGGCACGTGGCTGCCACTATGCATCGAGCGCCGATCTTTACTAGCAGCCTTATTCCACTAGGGTCCAGCTTCCCATTTATTGTGCTTACAACCAGGCGTATAAATTACGGCTTGACCTAATCAGAGAGGACATATCTAACTATGGGGCTCACAGCGGTCAGTGCTAATGGCCAATCAAATTAGGACTAATTAACATATTTGTAAATGGGAATCAATTAGTGTGAATCTTTATGGTACAAAATATGTCTATGAATAGACATTGTTTTTATATTTTTTGCCAATGTGTTTATATTTAAGTTTTATGAAAACACCTTGTTCTGAAATGTAATGCTTAATGATTAAAAGTATAAAATTATCGACTTATGCATTAATGTTGTTAGTTTTAAAGACCAAGAAGAAAAAGATGTTTGTTAATTTAAAAAGGGAATATAAAGAGCATCTAAAAGAGTTTCAAAGTTTTGCAATAGATTTGTACTTTCTCGATATTCACATCCTTGTTTCTCTCTCTGAATTACAGAAAGTACACATAGGGCTAGCTACTATGCTATTACTTAAAATAATTTGAATTGGTTGTCCAGAATATATGAGAAATACGAAACTGAAGCCATTGATGTTTAGTGTTTGTTACTTTAAAAGGAATGTTATAAATATGCTTCCCACTCTTCTTCATCTAATAAAAATTTCCTCTTGCCATTTCAGCTTACTGTAGGTTCAGTTTCTGACTTATTAAGAATAGCATATAGAAATTTTGAATTTTTCATATTTGAAAAAAAATCCGTATATTTAGGGGAATATGAACGTAATAAGTGGTAATAGGTTTTCGGGCTGAGGGTTAGGCAGACGTTTACGAAACAGCAGATATTTGTCTCATAGAAATTGAAGGAAGTGGTGTAAAATTATCATATTTTTGGTAAAAATTCTTCACGTTTATTTGATATTTCAGAAGCATCAGCAATTGTGTGAACTCCTAATCTAATACCAAGCCCTGGTAGAAAAACAGGTGTACCATCAAACAATTATATTTTTGTTATCCCAGATACTTTCTAAAAAGGATTTATTTTGTAAATCTTTAACTTCTTCGGAACTGTTCAATTTATACCAGGCGTTTAAAAGTATCTTTCCAAAAAATCATTTGTACAAAAGGTTAACACATTTTAAAATACATTCACCACCAACATTTAATAGTAAATCAAAATCAATGTGTTCCTTTTAAAATAGATTTCCAGTTCCCTTCCCAGGTGAATAATCTCCTGATCCAACCAATTTAAGGGAATTAATAAAAAGCCATTTAAAATTTACCATTTCAAGCCACCATTAAAATATTCTTGAACGATATTGGCTCTGTTAATTGGTCTGTTTACTATGGCATAAAAATTCAAATAAAATTGATTATTTATTCTTTACTATAACCTTTTCACTTGGGTTGGGAAGAGATATGAATAAGTGTTAATTGAGAGAAACCATTAGTGATTTTATGATATGGACTCTTACACAATAGGAGTCAGTTTCCTTTTTTTCCAGGTGCTGATCAGACTTTTTCAGTTTAACAATTTTTTTGTCAAAAATTTAGTTTTGGTATATTATCCAGATTTATATCAAAGTCAATACCAAGTAGCGTAAATTTAAGTTTTTCCCCAATTTAAAAATTGAATTTCCGGAAGCATCCTTTCGTTACTGTATTTCATACACACAATCCAAATTATTTCAGTTTTGTCTACATTCATTTTTAGACCAGATATTTTTTTTAAAAGAAGTTAGTTCTGTTAGAGTCTCAACTTTAAGATAAATTAATTTATTTTCAGGACGCTTTGACTGAAATGAACCAATGTGTGACAGAAGAATGCAAATGGAACCATGGTGACACAAGACTTTGCAGGAAATACTGAAAACATACACAGCTCCTGTAAAAAAGACATTTGAAAACTGGGCATTATTGGCCTGACATCCAGGTAACCTTAACCGATGTGATGTTTTTACTTTGTTCACTATTGCATAAAACCCAAACTGTGCCATGCAGAAATAACTTTATCAGGAAAATAGACTGATCACAATAGTTATGTTAGTTGTAGCACGATTTTTCGACAACAAAAAATAAGTACCGTGAAATTATGTGTCCAAAATCCTATTGTCTATATTAGTAGTAGAGTTATTGTACCATAACATTTGATATGTCAAAGAGTGTGTTAGTGAAAATCTACAGAATCCAGAAACCAACTAAAATTCCTTCCTTCTGTAATTAATCATTACCAAGTCAAATGAAGCCTCTAGTTTAAAATGACATATACTGGATTCATGTACCAAGGTTCCAACGTTTTAGTATTAAAGGACAAATCAGTTATAGAGAACATTAAAATTTGCAACATATATATAGGAAATATATGTTTTTTCTGTGATATGCCAAAAAAGACCATGGTAGTGAAATGTGTGGTGAAGTGACACGTTTACTTACAGTAGTATGTTTACTTTACTAGGTGTATTGCTCCTGTCCAAAAAACCAATTTCATCAACAACTTCTGTGCTAGTAATTGCATTTGTTAACATTTGTGACTTTGGCTCGGTGTGAGTACAGCGTTACATTTTGTACATTTCAGTCTTCAAATGACAAAAAAATAATTGGAAATGATATCATTGGCGCACATCAAACCCCCAACGTTTGGGTCAATATAGACCAATTGCCTTTAAATATCCACTAAAACAAGCTTTTCTTTTGTCGGGGATTCCTGTCTCTGTATTATTATGGTCGATATATTGACATAATATGCTGTAATGAAAAATCACAGAACAAGGAATGTTAATTGGTGTAAGGATTCAGTAGCATTTGCAAACAGAACGTTTTTGACATGTACACATTTTTTGTACAAATGGTGTTTTCATTACTATGATTATGAGATTTTATAGAATTAATTGATTAAGCCTTAAAAACGATAGTTAAAAAATATTTCAGGGCTTTTAACCAGTTGCAAAAACTGTCAAAGGTAACAACACCAGACTTTTTTTTTACTAAACTTGTATATACAATATACATGTAGTATGTTTTTCCATCCTTTATACAATAAAGCAATAAACTTATTTTGCATAATTTTACGATTACCACCTAAAGTATCTTTCTGGTGGTTTTATCGAGTGAAATAGTGAATAGTTTATGAGCTGATATGCCGTATTTAGTTTAGAATACTTTATATGAGGGTGTCTGCCAACAATGTAACCGTTAGCTTGTTGGCTAATTGGTTACATTGCTGCCCAGCTCTTGCCACGTGGAGGCCCCCTCTACAAGAGCCACGCGATTTTTTCCTAACAATTAATAAATTTCACAGAGTCCAGTAAGTCAAATTAATAATGTACGTTCTAAAGGAAGGATGATATTCAGCATGGTATACAGATGTCTATATATAGTCTAAAAGATGTGAGGGAGTTTCAGGGAGTTGTGCATATCTATCACAGTCTACTCCAGGACCACAGGACGAGGGGCGTAGACATCTCCTATCTTCTTGAGGAACTGGGACGTGGTCAACTCATCGTGGTCGTACTGGTCCCACATGGTGTGTACGCGACCCTGGATGCGTCGGAAGGCGACTCTCTGATGACGTTGAAGCGCATTCTCTGACACCAAACGCTGTTGGATGGTCACCAGTGTAGCCTCCTTCAGCAGCAGCGGAACCAGCATGTAGAAGGGGAGGTTGGCGCGTCCAGCTTTGCCGTTCAAGCGATGATGCCAGCCTGAAAAAACCCCATTAAATTAGATTAGACATAGACACAATATTTCTTATTGTCAATATATATATGTATATATAAGTAAAAAAGAACCATGTCCTTGTGATGGTTTCCATATACATAAAAAGAAAACACAACTATAAAACAGTTTTTTCCTCCCTAGCGCTTTATGACCAATTATTCCTATTTTATTATGAATTACTACTTCTCTTTCTTTATATATATATTTTATTAATTTGAAATACCGGGGTATTTAATTTGACTAAAATAGCACATCTTTATATCATACATACCTTCTACATCATTGTTGGTTCGCACCGGCTGCCGATAGACGCACCAGTTCGTCGGCGACCAGACGCGGCTCCGGATCCACTGGCTGTCGATATAGCTAACCAAGTCCCTCAGTTCCGGAGTGTTGGCCCTGGCTGATAAGTTCCGGAAGGCTGGCTCTATCTGGGCAGACGGAAGAAAGGGCAAAGCTAACAACTGTTTCACGAACTGGTGAACTCCTGCGAATATAAATAAAAGAATATAATATAAGAAGAAGCAAGTATAATTATCGGAATTTTTAACTTGAAATAGTCAAATAAAATATCATTTCTTTTATGAAACATTATAGTGATCGAATGCTGTTTTTTTTTGTTATAGTTTTTTTTTACTTATGAAATATGCTTGATTTTTTTGTTTATTTTACCTTGTCTTCGGTCGTACGTCGGCCTCAATCCCAAGTTGGCAACCTTCCTGAGAACGGCCTGTGCCCAATGGAAGGAGCAGCCCTTCAGCTCTGTATCCGGAAACACGGCGCGAATGGCTGTCCAACAGGCTGTAAAGATAACATATATAATATGAAAATAACGTAATAAGTTACATAGAACTCTCTCCCCGTCCATAAGTATATTAATATATTTAAATGTTGTTCCTTATAATATGTACAAAATCCCATTCTACATTAAAGTTACAGCAAGTTTTTATTTTGTTGTTAACAACTTACCCGACTCAAAGTCCATAACAAAACCCTGAACTGCGGGCTGACCACCAAGACACTCCTTCAGCTTCTGGAACACCTACAAATGAAAAGATTTGTACATTACATTACAGTTACATTAACGTTTAAGTATTACTTTTAAATTAAATTTATTTTATAGTTAAAATAGATAGTTAAAATCAAATACCGTAGTACACTTATATTACCACTTCAACATTTGATAAAAGGAAAATGTCTCTATTATTTACTTACAGCTTCATAATCAGCGGTCCTACGGCTAGACATCAGTATGAAGGCCAGTGGTACCTGCTTGCAGGACTCTCCCTTCTGAAGGAATGCATGGACCGAGTACAGCTGCTTGAATGGATCTTTCCGGACCTAATAAAAAATGGATCACATCATCATTTTCATCTGATAATTAAATATCATATCATTATTAATGTTCATGTATAAACAAACACTATCAATTACCGCAAGTATGCTTAGTAAACATATTTTTGATAGAGATATTTTGAACGACTTTTTTCTGGAATGAATAATATTATCACACTAGTCAGCAGAAGTTGACCTACCTTGAATGTACCGTCCAGATACCATCGTCGAGCTTGGCGAAGAAGATCGAGTTGCTGAGCAGTGGCGAAGAGGATATGGCGCTGATTATCAACCCAGACGTCACCAATGACGAAGGCTGGGCAGTTGAGGAAGGCGTGGTCGATCTGTAATAAAAAAACTAGTTTATAAAAGACATTGTCAATTAAAAAATTAACCCGCTGTTTTAAGAGCATATTCATATTCAACATAATTTCTTTGTTACTATTTATGATAAAGCAGAAAAAAATATTCCTTTAACATTTTGTATACTTACATCAAAATCCAGATCTTTAGGGTCTTGTGGTCGCAAGTTCTGGCGAAGTCTGTTTGCGGCCCGGGCAAGGTAGTCGAGTCTGGGGAGGTTGAAGTCCCGGTCATCTAGATGTTCTGTCATCACGGCCTCTGCTATGCTCCCGGCGGAACGATGAATATGAGCCAAGGCTGAGTCCTTCACCTGTACAATGATAATAAAAGAAATGAATGAATATACCTTAGAATGAGAATATTATAAGACATAGATGTATTTGTTAATAATTTGTAATAAATATATCAATATGCATATATGTATCATGTATTATTAAACATAAGATATATACCGTAAAAATACAGATAAGATGATAGTTATATACATATTATGCACATTTACATACCTCAGTAGCGATCCGAACCCTCTTCATGGCAAGGTTGTCTGGCGCGTGAACGTGATCACAGGATCCCTGGACGAAGGTGTCTCCTCTCTGCAAAACGGTTGCCTTGCACCAGACGCTCTTGTTCCTAACGCTGCATCTCCATGTAGTTGTCCTGCTGCTGGCACACTATAAATGATAAAATGTAATATATATATATATATATATATCAAAATACAAGTTTACATATATGCAACATTTTAATAAACGGCTATCATTCTATGTAAAGAACTATATAAGGTATTTTGTGTTTTATTATATTAAAAAAAAAATAAACATCAAATTGCATGTACATAAATATATATGAGTCTATATCTATATTTATACCTTGACAGTGTAGGAGAAGCCGTCGGTAGAAACAAGCTTACGACGACGTTTGTTGGTCCCGGTCTCTACTATCTCATATCGGACGGCGGCAGGGGTCTGTGGTCGACGCTGGGGAGATGTGGCATCGTCCTCATCACCGACGACGGCGGCAGGGGTCTGTGGTCGACGCTCGGGAGACGGTAAGACAAATGTATCGGAACGTCGAACCGGAGAAACACCAAAGCTGCGACGAATGTCTGGTCGGAATCCTATAAATGTGGAGTTAGTTGGTGCTGGCTGAAATAAATAAAAAAAAAGAGTAAGCGGATTGGAAGCCGTTTTTTTAGTCATTATTTTCTGTTAGCGTCTGTTTTTAATGTCAATAAAAGATGGAGGAATAAGTAAATTTTCAGTGTAAGATACTACATCTTGTGTTTTGGGTGTTGTGACTTCACGCAGATATTTCATACGTAAAGCATTAATAATTACAAAAATCATGAAATAGTTTTACATTTTCTCCGGTAATGTCAACATATATATGAGATTTTGTTTGTGTCCAACGTTCGCATCACTATGCAACATAAACCAGAATATTCAAATATTTTAAATCAATATGAAATGTGTATATTTTGGCCCCTTAACATATCGTTTGTTTTTGATCCTAATTGTCCAAAATAAAAAGTTCGTTTGTGTCTTGAAGATGGCATTTTGTGGTTTATGTTACTTTTGTCCCTATTTATTGTCTCTAAAGCATTTTTTTTTTGACTGAACTACAGATTATCAGAAGATGTTACGGAAGAATAAAAAATCTGAAAAACATTGATCAACGCGTTTTCCTTTGCATATTTTTTCGAAATAGATATTCTGAAAATAATCTGTGAAACATGGTTTTACTATCGGGTGGCAATATCTGAACTACAGAGATCCAATTGAAAATTGGGGTGTCTAGTTCGTTCTGTATTAATTTGGTTGATAAATCTAGTTAATTACACGAGTTTTAGGTTGGAATGCCCATGTGGTGACGAGAAAGAGAAAATCATGGTTATTGAAATATAAGCATAGTGGTAAAGTTTGTTGTTTGTTGTGTTTTGGAAATAATTACTCTAAAAGTTTTGAACGTGTCGGTGTACATATGGTTCTGACAGCGCAACTAAAATACAATTTTTAATGAAAATGGAAAACTAAACTTTAATTTCCTTCTCAGAAACTTTACTTATGTGAATTTTTTTGAGGGTAGTAAGACTGTACCATTCTTGAAAAACTCAAAAAATCGGCTCATATACATAAACAAGGGGTTTTGTTATATATCAAGGACTTTACAAGTGAGTACTTGTTATTACTAAATGATGTATATTGCTCGACAAAATGTCAACTCAGTTATCGGGGGTTATATATCATTGTATCGACAAGTGCCCGATGATATCTGAAAGGTGCCGAGGTGGACCTCGGAAAAGTAGGCCGCAGTGGACTCCAACCCCTAAGTGCGGAGGTCTCAGCAAGGAATATCTCGGTTAGAAGAGCCCTAAGTGGAATAACGGCCTAGTAAAACGGCCTAGCGTCAGAACGGCGCTAGTTAAAACAGGCCTAGTTTAAAGTAGCCATAGTAATAAATTCTTTTAAAAAGACATATGTATTTAATATGGTTGTCCATTTAGAGTTCTAATTGAAGTTTATTTAAAGGATAAATCGTAAAAAAGATAATTTGTTTGAAATTGATCAAGCCAATGTATATGTATAAGATAATGAATTACATTTATATTGTATTATGGCATAAATATATACAATTGATTATTATACTTATATTCAAGTTGTATTATGGGAAAAGATATTTAAATTTTATTACACTTTGTACATGTTGTGAAGATTAATGTACATAATATATATATATATATTTATTACCGTTTTCACATAATTTTAATGTTTATCGTTGTGAAAGATTGATTTCAATTATGTTGAAAATGTATAGATACGACATAGATACGGATAAGTAATTAAGATTTATTTTCATAATAAATACTTTATATGAGGGTGTCTGCCAACAATGTAATCGTTTAGCTTGTTGGCTTAGTTTTGGTATACATTGCTGCCGGAGCTCTTGCCACGTGGAGGCCCCTCTAACAAGAGCCACGCGATTTTTTTCCTAACAATTAATAATTTCACAGAGTCCAGTAAGTCAAATTAAATAATGTACGTTCTAAAAGGAAGGATGATATTCAGCATGGTAATACAGTATTCTATATATAGTCTAAAAGATGTGAGGGAGTTTCAGGGAGTTGGTGCATATCTATCACAGTCTACTCCAGGACCACAGGACGAGGGGCGTAGACATCTCCTTCTTCTTATTGAGGCTGGGACGTGGTCAACTCATCGTGGTCGTACTGGTCCCACATGGTGTGTAAGCGACCCTGGATGCGTCGGAAGGCGACTCTCTGATGACGTTGAAGCGCTTCTCTGACACCAAACGCTGTTGGATGGTCACCATGGGTAGCCTCCTTCAGCAGCAGCGGAACCAGCATGTAGAAGGGGAAGGTTGGCGCGTCCAGCTTTGCCGTTCAAGCGATGATTGCAGCCTGAAAAAACCCCATTAAATTAGATTAGACATAGACACAATATTTCTTATTGTCAATATATATATGTATATATAAGTAAAAAAGAACCATGTCCATGTGATGGTTTCGATATACATAAAAAGAAAACACAACTATAAAACAGTTTTTTCCTCCTAGCGCTTTATGACAATTATTCCTATTTTATTATGAATTACTACTTCTTTCTTTATATATAATATTTGATTAATTTGAAATACGGGGGTATTTAATTTGACTAAAATAGCACATCTTTATATCATACATACTTCTACATCATTGTTGGTTCGCACCGGCTGCCGATAGACGCACCAGTTCGTCGGCGACCAGACGCGGCTCCGGGATCCACTGGCTGTCGATATAGCTAACCAAGTCCCTCAGTTCGGAGTGTTGGCCCTGGCTGAATAAGTTCCGGAAGGCTGGCTCTATCTGGGCAAGACGGAAGAAAGGGCAAAGCTAACAACTGTTTTCAGAACTGGTGAACTCCTGCGAAAATAAATAAAAGATATAATATAAGAAGAAGCAAGTATAATTATCGGAATTTTTTAACTTGAAATAGTCAAATAAAATATCATTTCTTTTATGAAACATTATAGTGATCGAATGCTGTTTTTTTTTTGTTATAGTTTTTTTTACTTATGAAAATATGCTTGATTTTTTTGTTTTATTTTACATTGTCTTCGGTTCGTACGTCGGCCTCAATCTCAAGTTGGGCACCTTCCTGGAACGGCCCTGTGCCCAATGGAAGGAGCAGCCCTTCAGCTCTGTATCCGGAAACACGGCGCGCAATTATATCAGTTAGAATATTATAATTATTATATTAACATCATGGTTTATTTAGCTATTACTCGCGCGTTAAGTAATTTAAAAGATATTTAAAAACTTGGTATTTTGAATTTTATACACCAAGTTTATATATGTAATATAATGTACACTATTATAAACATTTCATTCAAATATTTACCTCTTCCCGTCGTATCCAATTCACTTAGTGTGATGAGGGATACTACAAGTCTCTGCAAAACCATGCAATCAGACCGTCCTCTCCCGCATGGTAAGCACGGTATAACTCAAGTGAATATACCATAATATAAATTAATGACGATGAAAATACATGAAAGAATGGAAATTAATAAAAATAGGTTATATCGCGCCGTGAAATGTTTGATGGAGTCTCAATTCCAAACCTGTTAAATGCATATAATGGCTCTTATATAATTAACGACAGCGAAAATATCGTTCCGTCAGACCGACGACAATATGCACATAGCACTGTACAGTAATCGACATGTAAAAAACTCGCGAGCGTCGTTCAGTTCATACGATTATCACAAATATGTACGTTATAAATCCTTATACTGTAACAAAACACAATTCGATTTAAGTATAATAGATACGCGTTGAAATAATATAGTATATAATTATGATAATATGATTTAAATATAACAACCAATTTATAATGATACTGTACATACCATACAAATTTTGGATTTATTATTAAAGTCGGGACATATTATCTGAAATAGCCTTGTATATTTTTAAAATTTTTAATAAATTGGAACTTACCAGTGTCACACAATCTATGTTGCCATCTATCACAACCATCGCACTGCAGCGCATGCTGTTGTGGTCGGACAGCTTGAGAACAACTCAAACATCGCGTGCATGCTGGCCTCATGTCGAATTATGTATGAAATCGGTAAATCCAAGGAATCAACGAGAGTACTTTACTACACAACAGTTTGTATAATAAAAGGGAATAATTTTTTTTACTGTATGCCTATTTTGTGTCGACTTCTGACCAATAAGCGAAAGTGTTGGGTATAAGAGAGTCACTCAAATTTAAGGTAATTATGATTCGCCCAATCAAAGTAATTAAGCTGTACAATCAAATTCCATTAGGATAATCATTAATAAAAACAAGCCAGCCGTAGTTAGCGCATGTTGTGTTAAGAGAGACAAACAAAATAAGTTCAAAATTATATCATTTATTTATTTTACTTTATTTTTGCAAAATCACATACATATAGCAATATTTGGAATCTATATTTCTATATTTACATCTAAGTTTTTGTATTAAATGTTAACTAGTAAACATATAATACAACATTGATAATTACTTTTTATTTCCTTATGGTATAGGTCCATAGTTAGTAATTGTTATATATTTACTTTCATGTCATAGATATATCTCGCATCGCATCAATCCTCAGATAAAAATAATACACAAACAACATATATTTTTTAATAAATCTTTTTTATTAAAACACTTAAATTAAAAAAAACTCAATACTAAATAACTTTTATTTACATCACTGTCTATATCACTATATAATAGTTAGGGGTTTACGGGCCGTTTTTACTAGGCCGTTCCTGACGGAAGGGGCCGTTTTGGACCGTGATTCCGTCTCCAAGTGCGAGATGTCCTGATAAACCCGCAGTTTGGGACGCTGCCCAGGAGAGCAACGAATCTACGCTTTGCGGCACAGACGCGCCTTCTCCTTCAACAACATTGGACTGTA
>SAYR01038665.1:1274332-1287087 GCA_004382745.1 Argopecten irradians irradians | reverse complement strand
TATAGTTGAATATATACGAAAAAAAATGATATAACTCGTTCGTTTAATAAATAATATAATTATGATTAATTATATTGATTACGGAATGACGCACAACCACCAAACTAAAGGGAATGGACAGTATTAAATAATGAATAAATATAATAAATAAATATTATTTACATGTAGTATCTATAAAATTGCATAAAAGCACAATGAGCGAATTCTTTTTTTACCTCATCCACGCGCACGTCATCGTCAAGGAAACTGTACAACACAGGCGGGTCATCTCTGGGTTCGGCAACTGGAGAAGGAGGCCGATTGGAAAGTTCCAACACAGGCGGCTAGAATACAAAATATATCAATTAGAATATTATAATTATTATATAACATCATGGTTTATTTAGCTATATACTCGCCGTTAAGTAATTTAAAAGATATTTAAAAACTTGTGATTTTGAATTTTATACACCAAATTATATATGTAATATAATGTACACTATTATAAACATTTCATTCATATTTACGTCTTCCGTCGTATCCAATTCACTAGTGTGATGAGGGATACACTAAGTCTCTCTGCAAAACCATGCAATCAGACCGTCCTCTCCCGCATGGTAGCACGGTATAACTCAAGTGATATACCTATAATATAATTAATGACGATGAAATACATGAAAGAATGGAAATTAATAAAATAGGTTATATCGCGCCGTGAAATGTTTGATGGGTCTCAATTCAAACCTGTTAAATGCATATAATGGCTCTTATATAATTAACGACAGCGAAAATATCGTTACCGCGAAAACATGCACTGTTACAGTAATCGACATGTACAAACTCGCGAGCGTCGTTCAGTTCATACGATTATCACAAATATGTACGTTATAAATTCCTTATACTGTACAAAACACAATTCGATTTAAGTATTAATAGATACGCGTTGAAATAAAATAGTATATAATTATGATAATATGATTTAAAATACACACAACCAAATTATAATGATACTGTACATACCAATACAAATTTGGATTTAATTATTAAAGTCGGGACATATTATCTGAATAGCCTTGTATATTTTTAAAATTTTAATAAATTGGAACTTACCAGTGTCACACAATCTATGTTGCCATCTATCACAACCATCGCACTGCAGCGCATGCTGTTGTGGTCGGACAGCTTGAGCAAACTCAAACATCGCGTGAATGCTGGCCTCATGTCGAATTATGTATGAAATCGGTAAATCCAAGGAATCAACGAGAGTACTTTACTACAACACAGTTTGTATAATAAAAGGGAATATTTTTTTTACTGTATGCCTATTTTGTGTCGACTTCTGACCAATAAGCGAAAGTGTTGGTATAAGAGAGTCACTCAAAATTTTAAGGTAATTATGATCGCCCAATCAAAGTAATTAAGCTGTACAATCAAATTCATTAGGATAATCATTAATAAAAACAAGCCCCGCCGTAGTTAGCGCATGTTGTGTTAGAGAAGACAAACAAAATAAGTTCAAAATTATATCATTTTATTTATTTTACTTATTTTTGCAAAATCACATACATATAGCATATTTGGAATCTATATTTCTATAATTTACATCTAAGTTTTTTGTATTAAATGTTACTAGTAAAACATAAATACAACATTGATAATTACTTTTTATTTCCTTATGGTATTAGGTCCATAGTTAGTAATTGTTATATATTTACTTTCATGTCATAGATATATCTCGCATCGCATCAATCCTCAGATAAAAATAATACACAAACAACATATATTTTTTAAATAAATCTTTTATTAAAACACTAAATTAAAAAAAACTCAATACTAATAAACTTTTATTACATCACTGTCTATATCACTATATAATAGTAGGGCCGTTTTTACTAGGGCCGTTTTAACTAGGGCCGTTCTGACGGTAGGGGCCGTTTTGACGCGTATTCCGTAAGACAAAGGGGAGTCCCACTATAGAGCCCCATCCCATACAGCTTCAGACGCCATCTTTCAAAATTGGGAATATTTCTAAAAATGTCAGCATTTACATACCTGTTTTAGAAGGTAGAAGAATTTAAACATCCCTCCAACCAACCCCGTCCTTCAAACCTTTATGTGTGAATTAATGGTTGTTTTTATTCTTATTAAATATATCTTTGTATTATGCATATTGTAATCCTCATCCTTTGCTTTCGTTTAGGTTACATGTTTGTTGCGTTATTTTCGCTCACCTTCGCTAAAAATTTTCAAGAAATTTAAAATCATATTTCCTTATAAAATAAATCTATTAAAATAAACGGCTTCCCCTCTTTATCAGGGGTATGCCAAGATTTAAGAGCCATCCTATTGTTTAGTCTTTATTTCATGAAAATTTTGAGCAAATAAAGTTCGAGGTATGGACCAAGAAGCCTTGCTGATTTGAATGTAAACATGTATATAACTTTAATCTTTAGCAGGACAAAAAGAATATTATAATATTCACAGACACATATTAAATGGTCAAAATGATTTTTTGAAAGCAAAATTTATAAAAGTTGGGAGTAAGTGGACACCGTTTATACATTTTGATATATGAAACTCTTTTTACGAAAAAAAAATAAGAACCAAGATAAATTCTCGTACATTAGATAAAAAAGACATCTATTCCACATCTCGACTCTATCCTCCTATACAACTTTTTCCTCTCTTAACCTATCTTTCTTTAACCTCTTATAATGTCATGTATGTCTGAACGAATGTGGGTGTATGGAAACCTTTGAATGTATATAATAATTTAAGTAAACTCTTTGGTATATGTGTGAGGGTGTGTGATTGTGTGTGTAAAAGTATAAATGTGAATGTCATGTAAATTGATACAAATGAAATACTTTTGTTTTTGTATTTTATGATGTTGAATTAATTGTCTTTGTCTGTAAAAAATGAAAATGATTTCAAAAATAGAAAAATTAATAAAAAAATAATAATAAAGTATTGATTATAACGAGAACCATTACAGATAACCACCCCCCCCCCCACGAAAGGCATGTTGTTCAGCATTTCCTTAGTCCTATGTATCAATTTTCAACAAAATAGGAAATATTGACAATGTGAGGTCCTAAAATTTGTGATTCTATGGTGGCCTACATCTTCCCCATAGACTGCCTTACAGTAACTGCAGTAATGGAAAGGCGTCTTCTGATTGGGTCCAAAGGAACATTATTCAATGAATAGGGAAGTTATCATTATACATTGTATGGTAGCAAGTTCCCTGAATGAAGCCGAGAAAAATGGTCAACACGGTATAAAATATGGAGTTAAGTTATGGGATAAATATGTTACCCAACGGTGACTGTTGTTTATAATCATGTTTATCTAACTCTCGTTAGTATATTTTTCAAATTTGTAAAAAGACACTCGCTAAAGCTTCTGTCTTTCAAATTTTAAAATTAACTAACTCGAGTTTGATAAACAACAGTCACGTGTTGGGGAACCTCTATATTGCCAATTTTTTTTTTATTCTGAATAATATAAAGCTCAAACATTTAATGATGGTAAAAGTGTAAAGTAAGTAACTTGTGTTTACTGAAAGATATATATACTAATTTAATGAATCTGATCCTGTTTTTGAGAAATTAAAATTACCATGCGTTGGAGGTGAAGAATCTTTAATTCTCCTTTTGTATATTTAGTATGTTTGCTTGTTGTTTTTTGTATCTTTAAAGCTTCAGGTACTTAAAGGATTATTCTCAGTATACGTATCTTTTGGGCTTATAAGTCATAGACAAACAAGAGGCCAAAAGTGTCTGTATCACTCACCTGGTTTAATTTCTAAGGCCAAGTAATGTTCTGAATACAGGATCATTGGTTTTTTTCTGAAGGAATTCAAAGATTTACCTCTAATTTCCCAAAGGGCCCACTCTTTTTTCTCTCTCAAAACACATTGGTAAAGTACAATTTACTGTTGTTTAATCCAACATCAGGTGATTATTACGATATCATTTGATTGTGAGTTTCGTGATGTCATAATCAACCAGAAGGTAGGACTAATCGATGGTAAATTGTACTTTACCCCACCTCATTTTGGGAATCTTGAACCCCTGTATTGGAAGAACTCTAGGTACCAAGAGAATCATTATATAAAATTTCAGAGAGAAACTTTCAGTAATTTTTCCAGAAATATTAACAACAAACTTCAATTGTCAAAATCATGATAAGCTACTGTTGGACATCTTGTAGAAGATCAGTCCAAAACGCATATGCACATCTAGGATACTACAACATGAAATTTGAACTTTAGTACTTTCAGACAAATAGCGGAAACCTTCTTAAAATATTGTAATCAAATGATCCTTATCAGCCATCTTGTTGACTAATCTGTGCAAAATGCAATATACACAAGTAGGGCCCAAAGGAAAGCTACATATGAAATTTGAGACAGATCTTTCATATTTTCTGAGAAGTAGCAATTTAATAACAATTTCTAAGTTGGCTGCTCTTGTTGACTGACTGGTTCCAAAATGCAATATGCAGAACATGGGTGATGTGGGAAGTTACTTATCCCAAATGTGAGAATAATGATTAGACTTTATTACCTGATCACATAATTTTTAAAAGCTGTTCTTCCAGATCCCATCAAGAGTCTGGTTTGTCATTTCTGGAGATCCAAGCAAAAAGTTTAGAATATCAGCAGTGTTGACATGTGATATAATATGGGTATCTGGGAGACTTCCTTGTTTGTCTTCAAAGAGGCTGACTGAAATAACAAGGAAACAATACACATTGTGCAATAAGGTTTTTGAATTTCATTGTCAAAACTCAAATTATAAATAACCCTTTTCATATTAGTCCAAAATAAAAAGAGAACCCATGGGCCTTAACATACAAATCAGGTTTGATACAGAAATTCACATAGATATGCTTAGAACTAGTTGGCTCCATGCACCAATCAGCCCCATTTGATGTCATTGAGGACTAATATGAGCCACATAACGTTTTTGTAAAATAATAAAGAGAAAAATGAAAAATTTTAATTATCTAGAGAACCACTATAACTGGTTGCATTGACTTGACTTCTCACACTATGAGAGTATTTCCATCACATCTGTGAGTTGAGGTGATTCTTGTTATTAAAGTCATTTTTGTCATTTTTTGTTCGCCCATTAATCCCGTGGGTTATTTTGGTCCAGTTTGACTATATGTTAAATTTTCACTTAACATGTTCGAAGCATATTTCCTATGGAAATTGAACAAATCATTCGCATATTGATATGCTTTCCCTATTATAATATAATAACCACAGAGAATAAAATAGTTGAGAGATCCCAGACCAATAAAAATCCACATTTTTTGTAAGGACTTAGCTTATAGAACAGTCAATTTTTAAACAGTAATTGAATTTCATCACATCTGTGAGTTCATAAGAAGAGTTTTGAAATTTATTCATTTTATACCCTTTGGCCCATCTCACAGCTCTCATGGGGGTTTGAACAACTACAGTAATTCAAAATATTGATTGGCTTTTTTCTTTATAGAAGAGTTTTTAGTGAAGTTTAGTGATTTTGCCTCAGTACCTTTGGAGGAGAAGTCGAAATGTAAATGTTTACAGACACACAACGGACAACGGATGACCAAAACAAAAGTGATTGTCGACTCAGGCCTACCAATTTGCAAGGGTTGCAATATCTTTGACCACTTGACAGATCCATGTTTGATTAATTTTTCTCCATACTAAGTAGACAAGAGGCCATGGGCCTTAACGGTCATCTGACTCATGGCACAAAACAACAAAATCACAGTACAAAGTAATGGTTAACGATTAATATAAACAATACAAGGAACTCATTAGTTGAATATGTAAGTTTCTGAAATAGGTAAATGTCATTTGTTGAACAAACTTGGTAGCCCTTCATCCATTATGGTTGTTTACCCATTCAAGGATTAATATACAGGAGGAGTAAGATTTTAAAGCCAATTTCAGTAAAGCTCCCATTTTGGACCTCATCATACTATCCCCGGTCTTACCGTCGTTCCTTTATAAAATATGATTGTCCTCACCTAAAGTTCCCCCTTTTCTGAATCAATTAAAACCACTATAGACCAATTTTCATTGGGATCGGAGACTGAAAACAGTAAGTGGGCCAGCGGCCATCTTGAATACCAAAATTCTTGATAAAATGTTTTGCATGTTGTTCGTGCATCAATTAAAAACCCTATCGAGCCAATTTTCATAAGAGATAGGAGACTGAACCTTAAAACAAGGAGTGGGCCCAGCGGATCTTAGAAATAACCAAAATCTTTACGAAATGTTTGCATGTTGTTCGGGTTCATCAATTAAACCCTATAGACCAATTTTCATTGAGATCGGAGACGCGAAACCTCGGAAACACGGAAGTGGGGCCAGCAAAATTCAAGCTGAGAAATTTGCCCTTTTGGCTGGCCCCACGCCCTCAGCCCCTAGGGGTCGGACCAGACTCATTTATAACAAATTGAATTGTTGTTCCCAAATGCATGTTTTCACACCACATATGGATAAAATTCATCCCCCCAGAGGATGAAGGCAGGCAATAGGATTTTAAAGCTAAAATGTAATGAAAATCAGGCCCTTTTGGGGGCGCCCACCTTGACTCCGATCCACAACGCGACTAGGGGTGGACCAAGCTCCAAATATGGATGAAATCCATCCAAGGATGGAGGAGGAGTGGATCTTAAAGTAAAAATTAAGAAGAAAATTGCCCTTTTTGGGGCCGCCCAATAAGCCTCTCAGGGGTCCGGGACCAGGGCTCATATTAATGTAAAATATGATTGTCCGTCACAAAGATGGTTTTAAACCACCAAATATATGATGACATCCATTCGAAGAGATCGAGAGGAGTAGGTTTTTAAAAGCCCAATTAATATTGAGAAATTCCCTTTTGGAGCACACCCCTCAGCCCCTAGGGGTCGGACTGGGCTCATTTAAATAAATAGTGATTGTCACTTATCCAGGTGCATGATTTGTTTCAAAGCAAATTTGGTTGAAATCCGCATTAGCGGTTAAGGAAGAATAGCGTTTTAAAGGGAAAAGTTTACCGCACGACAGACGGCGGACGCCACGGACGAATCGAGATGAACTATAGGTCCATCCGTTGACCCTTTGGGTCAGATGACCGTAGATAAATATGAAAATTTTCAATGGCCTTTCTAAGCTTTTTTCATTTACGCTATTTCTAAACAAGGAATGTCTTTTAGGTATCAAAATATTTGAATCATCGACAATGCACATACGCCATGGATTGCATATGATGACGTTCAACGGTAATGTGTCTAGTGTTATACTTCTCCAATCAACCATGGGATATCACCTTGTGATTTTATGCAATGGGACGAAATCTTAATTCATTATGATGCAAAATGCTCTTGACATTCCATATACTCATAAATTAGCTAACTGATCCAGTCCCGATACTCATGACAAATCCTGAAAGTTCACAAAACTGTTTTAGATTTATGTAATTCAACAGGATTCAAATGTGTTTGTGGTGAATGTGACTAAAATCCTTAAGGCATTGACATTAGCGCTTTCATGTTGAATTTGCTTTGGCCAGTTTCTCATCATATTGGCTATGAATGCAGACTGAAAAGACGTTAAATCTTAAATGTACATTTGGTTTACAATTTATGTGAAATCCCAAGGAATTTTGCATCTTTAATGAAATATCATTGGTTATTCGTCATGGATGGAAGTCATTTGAATGCGACCTTCCAATGATCCGTGGCAACGGCAATTGTGACGTCAAATGATTAATGACGTCATGATTAGCGCTTGATAGTTCATATTGTCTACATGACGATGACCGAACTGCGTTTGGTAAGGTTACATAGTGGGACTGGCAGTGAAAGTGTAAATATATGGTAAATGAACTCAACTTATCTGACTAACATGTACTGGTATAGTTTGTACACAGTGATATGACATATTTTTAACTTTAAATTTGCATTAAGAAGGTCTCCACCTCGAGTCCAGTAGCATTGACCAGTAACTAGCTTAGGCCCCTATAGAGCATAGTGGTGCCTCAGAAGGAATAAACCTGTGGACCTTCGCCGAGGGCGTACTGGTTGTTTTCTCTACTGATGAGCTTATGGAAATTTCTCCCTAGTGACAAAGCTAAAAGCAACTCTAAACCTGTATCTTTCATGCCTATATTACATTTAAAAACGTGTTACACATCTTTACACTTCTTCACCCTTTGAAATGTTGTTCCCCTAAAACACACACCATCCAGGTTTTCATCTCGTCTTCTTACAGTCGCAATTTGAGTTTTCTATAGCAAGCCCAATGTAAAATGCCAGTTGGGTTCACCCTGAGCTATAACGGTGGTCTGTTACTAAGTATAGATACGAAATAGTACCGAAACGGTCCGGGCCTAATATAACCTTTGGTCAGGTACAAATGGTGGCCTATTGTGCCACTAAGTGGAGCACTGATCTGAACAATCAATTGGGGTACAATTTCCTATACATTTGTTAGATTTCCAATTATTTTATGTGTATATATAATATGCAAACATTGTATTAGTTTTTGTACAAAAACAGCATATTGATCATGATTTAATGATATCTACATAACTGATTACAAGATGTCAATGGTTCACTGAATTTGTAGGATTCTGTAATGATTTTCTCTTTATAACATGTGAAACCAAATGATGTCCTGGCTGTGAACTTTGATATATTGGTACACTATAACTAAAATCTACTACTAGGCCTTGGTACTTAAGAAGAACCTGAATTGGTATGTGTTACATGAGAACAATGAAACAGCTGATGGTGCCCTTCAGTCCATGTTAAAATAAATTAAAATATAAATTAACATACTCTGGTCCTTCACTTTAATTTGTTCATAGTGACGAAGATAGCCGAAACTATCCATCCATTACGGTCCAGAATCCATGTGCATACATTGTTGTCTAAAATTATTTTGTTCAGACAGTGGGGTACGTCCTGTTAAGTTAAAGAATTAAAAACAAGTGCTCATGTTAATGCCATATATAAGGAGAATTCGAAGTAATATTGGGGAACTGCCAGAGTCCGACATCACATAGATTATAAGTTTGATTAAATAAAAAATAAATGAGGACAATTTAGTAAGGCTAACTCTGTTTATAATAATTACAAGGTTCTACAAAGCAAATATTCAGTAAATAATGGATATAAGGAACTTCTATGGACCAATTAAAAATTTCTGTTGTAATTATATAGCATAGTTCGGCTATTCTAGTACTAAGACAACATGAATTGCTATAAGTGTGTTCATTACATGTTTTACTGTGTGACCAACCTAATGGTTGTACATTTTTTTAATTGACTCTAAATTTCAATAAAATACTGTGAAATTCCAAAATGTAATATCTATAGTTTATAATTAAACCACTTTCATATGGTAAAAGCAATACAAATATGCACAAAGATCCCTCAAGTATCTGTTTAAGAAATAGCGGTCACATACTTCAATTATCAAAGTTCAAGATGACGGCCTATGCCATCCTTGTTTCATCGATCAGTCCCAAATGCATAATGCACAACTAGGGCCTTTAGGGGAACCTGTACATGAAAATTTTAGACAGATTCCTTCAGGCTTCTGAGAAATAGTGGGTAGCAAACTTCAACTACCGAAATTCAAGATGGCGGTCTGTCGGATGCACATCTTGTTCACAATATAGGTCCAAAAATGCAGATATTCACAATGCAAACTAGGGCCCTTGGAAGAACCAAACATAAGAAAATTTGAGAACCAGATTCCTTCAAGTATTTCTGAGAAATATGCAGTAAACAAAACTTTACTAATCTCTCTCAACAACACGATTTAGAGTACCCACCAGAGATCCTCCGACCTTCCAACCTGTCCGATTCCAACGATCCCTGGAATTGCTCCAAAGTTTGAATGCACCAACACGGACGCCCAGTAATCGGGTCCCTACAGATAGTGGGGCTAGCATTAATGATAATGCTACGTCCACAGAAAATGTTTCAGGATCCCCCATGAGCGGGTTATTAAACCCAATATCGGATCCAACTCGATCCACAATGTAAACAATGATGTTCTTAGTAATTGTGGATATTCTGTGTTATTTAACTTTACATATTACGTTGTAACCATAACGTGCAATACAGTGCGAACATTGCGTGGCAACAATTGTTATACAAGGATGATCACTACTTCCAGCAGTGATTAATATTTATTATTAGACATAAGTTTATGTCAATATTGATTAAAACGCTTCGTGTGAACCTTATATTATTGACGCAGTGGTGTGAATTTCTTCAGTGGATTATTAACTATATACAATACAAACAATGAGTAATAATTATTAATTGATTACAACTTTGTGACAATATTAATGAAAATGTCTTCGTGTGATCCTTATATTTATGGACGTGTGAACCTTATATTTATTGACGCTGTGGTGTGAATTTCTTCAGTGGATTATTGACTATATACAATAGAAGTCGTTCCGCTTCATTGTGAATCCTGTATTATTAATTACGTGAACTATGTGAACTATGTGTATACTATGCGTGGACCTTATAAATTAATTAATTAACATACGAGGATTACTACCGCCTGTGGATTATACTACTTAAAGACATGGGATTATGAAGTTATGGATTGTGCTAACCAAATATTTATTTTATAGACGTGAAAGTTATTAACTGTGCAAACCAACGCAATTGATAAGCATTATGCGCCTTAATTATAATTCTAGGCGTTATGCGTATTGTTTGATTTCTAAGTGATTAGCTTATAATTTGAATGAAGTGGTAAGAGAGGTGAGAGGGTGTTGTTCCGGAACTCTATGTTTAACGAACCTAAAAAGCTGGGTGTTAATTGAATATTAGTAATTGGAGTAATGATTAAGCTTTTTGTAAGTAATTGTCTGGGAACATTTGTCGATTTAACATAACTACAAATATTCCTTAAGTATGGGAGGTGTGTTACAAAAAGGTCTTAAATATGTAATAACATATATTGATAGATAATTATACAGAGGGAAGTTTTAACTAGTATATATATCATCAGGGGAGGTGTTGACATTACAGATGTAGTACACATAGCGAGAGGTCATTATGAGTAATGGGGTTCAATACATGTCCGAAGCTAATTAAAAGTACACATATATTGTTAATTAGATACCGTTACCTACGTAAAGAGCCTAGACTTAGTGGTAGGAGTAAAACGCTGGTCAAGCGGTTTATACTGGACATGGGCCCAAATAAGGTAAAAGGGTTCTGGAGTCTTCTCAGAATCGTAGGAAGTTTGGGGATAAATAGAGGTGCGGGGGTTAGGAGAGAGAAACCGGACAGAGAGGAGAGAGAGACCGGACAGAGACGAGAGAGAGACCACCAGGAAGAGTCCGGAGAATGAATTTAATATAGCAAGGAGGAAATTGGATATACCAAAGACAGTGAGAGAATGAATATTTTATAAACACTATACGATCATGAACCCAGGAATAAATTATCAACTAAACAAAAAGACCCAGAGTTATGTTTTATAACAACTTAAGTGACTTTTATTGCTAAAAGGACATTTCTGTCCAATGTCTGATGTGGTAAAGAAATGACATATGAAACTAGACTTGCAATTTAGGCGTTTGTTTGAAAGCGTCTTGCTAAAATGATAGCATATCGTATGATCGTATATATCCAGACTAGTTCAAAACAGTCGGTGCCCTCAGAACTTACATTGCATTCAGAGGATTTAAAACTTCGACCTCTCTATGGACAATCTTGGATTTATTTATACTATGTGCAATTTCATTCAACAAGCCAATGGGATTTAGGTTAAATTTTGAAATATTGTCGAAACAAAACCAAAAGAAGTGTAAAACTATAGTGAAGATGATTTGGAAATTTAAAATCAAAAGTGGTGTACAAAACAATGTTTTCAGAAAGCGGAAATTGGAGTTAATGCTGTAGATAAGTGTTAAATGGTGAATTCATAATAAGGAGGAAAACTGGATATGGGATATAGGCTCCTTCACTTGCTAGGTTTTTCTCTTTTGTCTTTTTGAAAGGGTCTCATGTTACTCATTTAGCCTGTAGACGTTTACTTTTTCTTAAAAAACAACTATTTTGGTTTTATCTATATATACAGATAATACTCCAATTTATTTGCATAAATTTTTGCAGACAATCTAACATGTTTTGGCAGTCTAGTAGCATCTTCAGTAAACAAAACTGTATCGTCAGCATACATAAGTATGAACAAATTTAAAAGTTGCAGGTTGATAGCTTTGACAGTTGGGAGTTTATCAATTCACTTTCTATATCATTAACAAAAAGAGGAATAAAAGTTATGGGAGACAAAGATTCCCCTTGTAAGAGTCCGACATGTAAATCGAAACATTGCAGAATAGTTTTCCACTTAATTTTGTACAATGATTTTACATTATCATAAATTGATATAATCACTTTCAACAATCTACCCTAATTCCACATCGCCATAGTTTAAGCCAAAGCTTATTATGTACAATGCTATCAAATGCTTTACTGTAATCGACAAATACACACATAAAGCTTTTTATTTTGTTGTAAAGTATTAGTAATTAGACTACTTAATGCAAATATAGCATCACGAGTACCGAAACCGGGTTTAAAACCAAAGTTGGCGCATCTTGTAACAGCAGATACAGATTCGCCCCATTTTAACAGCCTTTTGTTCAAAAAGCTGGTAAATAACCTTTGCTACATGACTAATCAATGTAATACCTCTATAGTTTATTTACATTGTTCTTGTCACCTTTTTTATATACAGGAAT
>SAYR01038665.1:1253661-1274307 GCA_004382745.1 Argopecten irradians irradians | reverse complement strand
TGGGATATATACAGAAAATTCCTGTGGATGTGTTTAATTCCTGCATCAAAGTGGATAAATTCTCATCTCATATTTCATGTGTTGGATTTTATTCGTAATTTGGATTTAAAAAATTATGGAATATTCCGGAGTTTTGTGTGTTGTGTGTTAACATAATTTATGGGAATTATGCCCGGAAGACATATATACTGTATCACTCTCTCATTGGTGTAACTCTCCATACAGTTCCTTTTAAACTGTCTTAAATAAGTGACTCCTGTCTTTATATTAGAGTCACATATAAGACAGTAAGGTACATTATAGGACAGTTACAGGTAATGGTCCCATAATTCATGAGTTAAAGTACAGAAACAACATCGTAGCTTATGGTAATTAATTAACGCTTCGTAAATATTACTTCTTTTAGAATTCATCTCAAAATTTAGAGGGCAATATCACTTTAATCCAGTTTTATGTCTAGGTGACTTAATAAGTGTCTGGAATCATTTGGAAATCGGACAGGGGCGTAAGGAGCGGGGGGCAGAGGGGGCAACTGCCCCCCCCCCGTTCCCAGGACGGGGGGGGGGCAAACTGTCCTTCTTTTTGGCCCCCGACACCCCCCCTCCCAGTTTTCGCCGACTGAAATTTTCTAAAAACTGCTTATTTGAAAGAAAAAGGGTCGCCTCCTGCACATCTTTTCGTACTTCATTCAAGAAAATTGTTTCCGCTGCGCGCGCATTTCTAACAACGTTCAAGCACATATGCCAACCTTAAAGATGCTCCACCGCCGACAGAGTATAAATGATATTCATCATTTGCATAATATTGGTGTTTTAATCGTCGTATATATATCTAACTTAACACACATTATCAAAAAATAAATGATTTGTTCGCATTGATGCACTGCGCATCAGTCCTGTTATTTTTCATATAGAATAATAGTGGACATGGAATTTTTTTCGGGATGGCATTAATTATTTTTTCATAAATTTTTAACATTGAAGTAGAATAAGAAGCTCACACTTTCAATGGTGATAATGTAGTAAAGTAAGGTAACTTTTGTTACTGATGAAAATAACTAAATCGTTCTACTCCTGGTTTTTTTGCATAATGAAAAATAACCACTTTTGTCAGGGTGGGGCATCTTTAAATAGTAAATTCAATGCGCAAAACTAGACTAAAAATGTTCATCAAGGATTCTATGTACTATTAAAAAAAAAAATGTCTCTAAAGATCAATTTATTTATATGTCTTAGCGAGACAATTAAATTCATTTTGTTTATGTAGCGGTATACTTCAGATCGAGTAGGGTTTGCATAATGTTATGCAGACAAATTATCATTTTCTAAATGCAGGTAGCTTTAAATCGAAAATTACCATGTTAAGAACGCTTTTTATAATCTAAATATACATCGTAAAACTCATACTCAGCATTTCTACAAAAAATTATTGCCGCGCGGTTTATCAAATATACCTTTAAGACTTGCCCCATCTATGATTGCATCTTTAAGTCTGCATTGTCGGATCTCAGCGTGTGATTTCTGAAAAAGCGATATCGAATAGTAAAACTAGAAAACGGGTTTCCGAGTACATTGGAATTCCCTGTTACTATTCATTCACAACCAAATCATGTGGTCTGATATACAGGCATTTGATCACGTGATTAACGATATCCAGACGGACACACACATCGGAAGGATGGACGAAGTATAATATCTAACAGTAAACATGACAAGTGAAAAATTTAGAGAAACGATTCAACCGTTTTGTACATATCAGTTGAAGGCTTTCTTCGGATACAGACGAAACACAAGTGAGACAGATATTCCCAAGCTGTCTAAGACTAGAATCCGTCCTAGGCGCTCAACTCCAACAAACAAAATGGCTTGATTTGTTTTCGAGATAGACGTGGTAAAGAATTAATTTTCAGCACAAACGTTTTAACATAATTTACCTTTAAAATTAACTTAAAAAGCATTTACTTGAATATCTTTCGTAACCCTTTCAAAAATGGAAATTATAGGATACAACATGTGAAATGTGAAAGTCCACGACCCGACCCAACCCACCCCACTCCCATTTCAAAACGAAAGTAGAATTTATTGTACAGTTGATATACGCAGAAACGTCATACATAAATATAATCGTAATTAATTGGACCATTTATTGAAGAATCGGAATGTATTTGATGTATAGAGGAACTAGTTCCCATATTTTCGGTGAAGAGAAAAAACGAAAGTAGAAATTTAATGTACAGTTGATATACGCAGAGCGTCATAATAATGAATCTATTGTATTTATTTGACCCTTTTTTGAAGAATTGGAATGTATTGTGATGTATAGAAAAAACTAGTTCCCATATTTTTGGTGAGAAGAAAAAACGAAATAGGCTATATATATGTTTATTATACCTTGAGCCCAGGAATCGGGAAAATATCCGACTTCCATAATACTATTAAACAATTTTAACAGAACAGGTGCAAAAATGGTTTTATATTCAATCATGTACTCATTTAGTATCATATCGGTACCAGCCGACTTATTTCTAGACAGACCTTTAATTGCCTGAATAACTTCATCTAATTCAAAATCCACGTCTAATTCAGGAAAAACATTATCGAGATTTTTACCATCCAAGCTACTATCAGTGTCAGACGTGATATGATCTCCAGCAAGACTCTTGAAATGAAGAAAAAACTCATCTAATGTTATATCTCCAACACTACTGACATTCCGCTTTGCAAAGGTTTTATAAAATTCCTTAGGGTTATTGCGCTTTAGTAAATCCATCATGTTACCTTGCATTCTCATATAAGAACGCTTAGTCTTCGCTTCAAATGACTTATAACATTTTTTAGCCTCCGATAGACCTATCCTGTTAGTGAATGATCTGTCTCTATTAAAAATAGTCAGAGCAGATTTATAATTAGAGTATAACCGCCTACAATTATCATCAAACCATGGTTTATCAGGTACTTTCTTAGTAGACTTTAAACAATGACAAGAACAAGTACAGTTTACTATTTCTCGTCGACGTAAGCAAAACTGATCAAACAAAGAACGTGTACATTTAACAAAATTATCCAAACAATCGTCGATACTTGCCTTAGTTTACTTAGCTGATCTACAGATCTCTCAATTAGATGCATGTTTTCTAAAATACGTTCATTCTCTTTGGCCTCATGAGACCAGACTACATTCATGACAGGATGCTTAATATCATCTGAGCAACAATTACATTTATCACTTATTGTCTTTTGACAATTCAGGGTAGCATATATAGGTGCATGATCTGAGAATTCATTAAAGCAGCCTACACTAAAACTGGTAACATTTGACAAAGCCATTATATCAGCAAGCACATAGTCAATTACACTTGTACCATGTGTATTATAAAACGTGATCTTACCATTTCTATCCCCAGATGAACGACCATTGACAATCTTTAAACCGGTAGATTTACATAGTTCAATAAGACTACGTCCAAACGTATTAAGTCGTATATCTTCGGATTTACGTTCAGGGACAGTCTGTTCTACGTTATAAGATATAAAGCCGTCGTTTAAACTATCTATGTTATTGTGCATATACATATTGTCGAATGTTATAAAATCTGGTTCTACTTTAGTCCGACTGTTCAGGTCACCAATAACAAAAACATGACCTTTCTCACTATAATGACCAACCCCATTCTCTAACACCTGGAATATATCTTCATCATAGGAACCATAGAAAATAGATCTCTCTGGTGGAATATAGGTAAAAGCCACATAAACATCTTTCTTATCATCAAAGAGAGAGCCATTTATTCTGATACACATAATACTATCTAATTCTATCATTTCTACTGACACGAACGGACAAAGCCATGCTTTGTCGGTGCCCTCAGAACTTACATTGCATTCAGAGGATTTAAAATTTCGACCTCTCTAGGGACAATCTTGGTTTTATTTATACTATGTGCAATTTCATTCAACAAGTCAATGGGAATTTGGTGAAATTTTGAAATATTGTTGAAACAAAACCAAAAGAAGTGTAAAACTATAGTGAAGATGATTTGGAAATGTAAAATCAAAAGTGGTGTACAAAACAATGTTTTCAGAAAGCGGAAATTGGAGTTAATGCTGTAGATAAGTGTTATAAATGGTGAATTCATAATAAGGAGGAAAACTTGATATGGGATATATACAGAAATTCTGTGGATGTGTTTAATTCTGCATCAAAAGTGGATTAAATTCTCTTCATATTCATTGTGTTGGATTTTATTCGTAATTTGGATTTAAAAATTATGGAATATTCCGGCAGTTTGTGTGTTGTGTGTTAACATAATTATGGGATTATGCCCGGAGACATATATATACTCACTCTCATTGTGTAACTCTCCCATAAGTTACCTTTTACTGTCTTATAAGTGACTGTCTTATATTAGGGTCACATATAAGACAGTAAAAGGTAACATATAGGACAGTTACAGGTAATGGTCCGATAATTCTTGAGTTAAAGTACAGAAACAACATCTAGCTAGTGTAATTAATTAACGCTCGAAATATTACTTCTTTTAGATATCATTCAAAATTTAGAGGCATATCAACTTTAATCCAGTTTTATGTCTATGTGACTTAATGAAGTTCTGACATTGGAAAATCGGATCTCAGCGTGTGATTTCTGAAAAAGCGATATCGAAAGTAAAACTAGAAAACGGGTTTCCGAGTACATTGGAAATTCCCTGTTACTATTCATGCACAACCAATCATGTGGTCTGATATACAGGCATTTGATCACGTGATTGACGATATCCAGACGGACACACACATCGGACCAGGATGGACGAAGTATAACATCTAACAGTAAACATGACAAGTGAAAATTTTAGAGAAACGATTCAACCGTTTTGTATATCAGTTGAAGGCTTTCCTTCGGATACAGACGAAACACAAGTGAGACAGTTATTCCCAAGCTGTCTGAGACTAGAATCCGTCCTAGGCGCTCAACCCCAACAAACAAAATGGCTGATTTGTTTTCGAGATAGACGTGGTAAGAATTAATTTTCAGCACAAACGTTTTAACATAATTTACCTTTAAAATTAACTTAAAAAGCATTTACTTGAATATCTTTCGTAACACTTTCAAAAATGGAAATTATAGGATACAACATGTGAAATGTGAAAGTCCACGACCCGACCCCAACCCAACCCCACTCCTATTTCAAAACGAAAGTAGAAATTTATTGTACAGTTGATATACGCAGAAACGTCATAATAATAAAGATATCGTAATTAATTGGACCATTTATTGAAGAATCGGAATGTATTTGATGTATAGAGAAACTAGTTCCCATATTTTCGGTGAGAAGAAAAAACGAAAGTAGAAATTTAATGTACAGTTGATATACGCAGAGCGTCATAATAATGAATCTATCGTAATTTATTGGACCCTTTATTGAAGAATTGGAATGTATTTGATGTATAGAAAAACTAGTTCCCATATTTTTGGTGAGAAGAAAAAACGAAAGTAGCTATATAATATGTATGACTAAGCTGGATATCAGGTATGACATTGACATTATTAAAAGACCTAGAACACAGCAACAGTATACGTAGAGGAGAACATGTAGTGGACAGACCTTCATGGGTGCGGCCAGACCAAGACTTGAACCCAGGTCCTCCAAACAGTAGCCAGACTTTCTACTGATTGATTGAGTTTTCCCAGCTAGCAGAAACACGTCGGACAGATGTTGGCCCAATGCATGACAATAGGTGGGCCCAACGTCAGATGATGACATTGCATCGACATATTTTTGTCCAGCTGATTTACGTTGTCCAGATGTCAGATCCCGACGGTTTAATAACGTTGCTAGATATTGATCCAACGTCATTTTGTAACTGCTTTCGACGGCTTTCCAATGTAAATCAGATATGTATAGACCTGATTAACAATGAAAATAATAACAAAGACAACAAAATAGGTTTCACTGCTTTTAATATATCACCACTCACAATCATTCACTGCTGTACTCCGAGTCACTGTCTCTCGTCCCACCGAAATTCTTCTGTCATCCGCTTCTGCCACTGTAAATCGAAAAATATTATTTAAAAGTACAATAATGATAATTAGAACTTAGGAAAGTGTCATTTCTGTTTACAACATTTTTATGCTACCGCTATTTTGAGAGCCTCATTAAATCGTAGACACATAACCAAATAACGGAAAATATAACTGGAAAACATAAATGTATAGCAACACATAATTACATGTACATGTAAATATAAATGACATCTCCATTTTGGAATTATGTATATAAATAAACATCTATGTCAATATAAAAAGTCATCATTTTAAACTGAGTATACTACAGTATGTATAATACATAGACTTTGTTACACATTGTACGTTGATAAACTCACTCAGGTAAACCAGGTGGTTATGAGCTCGAGACATCTATCTATAAACATCGCCAAATTTATTTTTCATATTACATTCCTAAAACACATCTGTACAATTAGGTGTAATAACTATAAGGACACGATCGTCACAGATGAGCGCTGTGTCGCCCGCAGTCTTGTTCTGTCGGCAGGAAATTTAAATGTTGCTGTGGCCGCACCCACTCTAAAACAATTGATAACGGATAACCGCGCTTGCTGTACCATGGCGCTAAACTGATCATGACCCCCTCCCATGAGGATCCGATAACACTGTGGGAGTTAGTATAGGCTTAGTGGCACGTTGTCGTATGTCGTATTGTGAATGTTTTGTATACAGGGGTATCTGTGAAGTATATACAAGTATATATGTATGTGTTGGAGATGTTTAATTAGGGATAGTTGCAGATTTAGAAGATCTCTAAAACAATAGAGATTTTCATAAAAGTTAATAACGTAGCCTGTAAAAAATGTGTTTTAACGGTTATACTTCAAACGTTGCTCCACCGTCTCAGCAACGTTACTAGTCTTTAATAATTTAAAACTGAAGTTAACAATTTAAAGTGGTTGAACCAACATCGGCTAAACGTCGTGCATTTACTTTATCTTCAAGTGAAACACGTCAACGTTTGTCCAACGTCGACGAAACGTAAGAAATCCGACTGTGACCTAGGTGACTGAAAATGATGTCGGACCAACGTAACTCTGCTAGCTGGGATATACCTATTCACCATTGATCGACCCATATATGCAGTCCAATCCTGCTACACTCCTCCTTTCTTAAATTTTAGTCTTTGCCCTCAAAGATAATTTATTACTCTCACTTTATCATGCTTAGTTTATATAGTAGAAGTGGCAAGTGAATATCAGACATCGCGAAAGTTGAAAAAAATGGCTGAACATTCGGACCTGCAAGGACTGTGAGTAAGCCGGACTGAACAAGATTTTGCTAGACCGAACATTAATGTGAATTTTTGAAGTAAACATGACTTCCTGCTCTAAGTATCCAGGCAGCTGTTTTCATGATTATCCTATGTAGTCATATATCACGAAATTTGCCAGATCGATGGACATATCCGGCAAAATTTGACTTGGACCGCCTATTTTTAAATCCAATCAAGACCGACCGTCCGGCAATTATTGAGTACAAGTCAGTAGAAATTGCGTCTCTGAAGTATTACGTAGGTGCCGAACTTGGCAAAATTTTAAACTGCACAAAATAATCATGAAAACAGCTGCCTGGATACATATAGCATGAAGTTATGTTTACCCCAAAAATTCACATTAATGTTCGGTCCGGCAAATTCTAGTTTGGTCTGGCTTTCTCACAGTTCTTGCCGGTTAGAATGTCTGGCCATTTTTAGCTCACCTGGCCCAAAGGGCCGGTGAGCTTATGTCATGGCGCGGCGTCCGTCGTCAGTCCAAATTTGGCCACAAACATCCTTTGGGGAAGGGGAACAGAACTTGTATAAATTTTGGCTCTGACCCCCCCGGGGGCAGGAGGGGCGGGGCCCAATAGGGGTAATAGAGGTAAATCCTTTAAATCGCTACTTGTCATAGAGCTCTGAATGGAATGTAACCAAAATTGGCCACAAACATCCTTTGGGGAAGGGGAACAGAACTTGTATAAATTTTGGCTCTGACCCCCCGGGGGCAGGAGGGGCGGGGCCCAATAGGGGAAATAGAGGTAAATCCTTTAAATCGCTACTAGTCATAGAGTTCTGCATGGATTGTAACCAAATTTGGCCACAAACATCCTTGGGGGAAGGGGAACAGAACTTGTATAAATTTTGGCTCTGACCCCCCGGGGGCAGGAGGGGCGGGGCCCAATAGGGGAAATAGAGGTAAATCCTTTAAATCGCTACTTGTCATAGAGTTCTGCATGGATTGTAACTAAATTTGGCCACAAACATCCTTGGGGGAAGGGGAACAGAACTTGTATAAATTTTGGCTCTGACCCCCCGGGGGCAGGAGGGGCGGGGCCCAATAGGGGAAATAGAGGTAAATCCTTTAAATCGCTACTAGTCATAGAGTTCTGCATGGTTTGTAACCAAATTTGGCAACAAACATCCTTGGGGGAAGGGGAACAGAACTCGTATAAATTTTGACTCTGGCCCCCCCCGAGGGCAGGACGGGTGGGGCCCAATAGGGGAAATAGAGGTAAATCCTATAAATCACTTCTTTTCCTAGAGTTTTGTTTGGATTGTGACCAAATTTGGCCATAAACATCCTTGGAAGAAGGGGAACAGAACTTGTGTAAATTTTGGCTCTGACCCTCTGGGGGCGGGAGGGGTGGGGCCCAATAGGGGATTTAGAGGTTAATATTAAAATTCCTTCAGAAAAGAAACGATGAACCTGTATTCAGAACATTACTTGGCATTACAAACCAGGTGAGCGATACAGGCCCTTAGGGCCTCTTGTTTTCAACTTTCATGATGTCTGTGCAGTTTACGTTTTTTGCCAGGTTTGACACCAGCTAAATACTTCACAGACACCATTTCTGCTGACTTCTGCTACTCAATAATTGCTAGACAGTCGGTCCGGACTGGATTTTAAAATAGGAGGTCTGAGTCAAATTTTGCCGGACATGTCCGTCGGACCAGCAAATTTGGCAATGTCTGAATGAATATATGTATAATTATTCAGATTAATTAATGAGGCTGACTCCCAAGGGTTGATTTTTTAAACTTTCAAACTTTATTTTCTGTCACATTTACGATGACTGCATGGTCTTCTTTAACTGCAACTTACGAAAAATAAATTATACATAATATTGATATTTTAGTAGTGCATGCAGTATTTATTATTTGGCTAGGATTCAGAATTGTGTAAATGTTGGTTGTCACTCCTGGTAATGTTATTTAATGCAGATGCTTTTTCTATATGTTGTTTCTGCAGAGGCGGATCACTATTTGAATTTAAAGGAAATCAAGATACGTACAAACCTTACACTGAAGATCAGTGTCTGTATTCTCTGTGATATTCCAACCTCATGGGAAAAGATCGACCTAAAGGTAAGTACTATATAAAGATATGTGTATATATCTAGGATATTCCTTGTTTCCTGAAGAATAACAGTTATATTTCATCGAGTTGGATGGAAGCTATGATATTTTTCGCGGCCACGAAGCACAAGTGAATATATAAACGTTTCCATCTCATGTTATTCATTAAGAAACAAGGAAAATTCTATTTTTATTATTTTTCTTGGTTTTTCGCCAATCTCATTGGACATTGGTACCCCGGATGTGACTCCCTATAAAGCAGTGTAGAGAGGACAGGTTACATGTACACCTGTATTTAGAACATAACTTGGCATTACAAACCAGGTGAGCGATAAAGGCCCACTGGGACTCTTGTTTAATGTAATACAGAAGTCTGAGTGTACATTGATTTTTGTGTTATATGTGTACATGTATCTCCATAACATAACAAAAAAAATACGTAAAATACCACATTCAGTATTCCAGTGTGAATGTTATTTGTATGATCCACTAAATTACATATCTAAGTTAGATTACTAAAAATAGCACCCCACTCTAGTGTGTTAGTATCACTATTACATCGATCTGCCTGTACTAAATTTATGTTTTTTAAATGTCAAAATATTCATAAATACAGTCAAACTTTGTTGTATCGAAGTTCAAGGGACCGTCGGAAAAACTTCGAAACATCGAGACTTCGAATTATTCGTGGTTGACATTAGACCGATTTTCTTTACCATGACCAACTGTGGTAGTTGTGTACATGTTGTCTCTGTTCAGTAAACTTTATAATCATTGTATTTACCACAAGCAAAACAAAATAAAAACGAAGTATGCAATTAATCACATGTATTACTATCGTTAGCAATACATATGTATATTATAAACAAGACTTACGTGTACTAGGCCTAACCCATGTACATGTGTTCGTTTGGTGAATATTTAAGTGATGGTTAATATTACGATATGAATATAAAAACGAAAACATGTTGTAAAAACGAAACGAAAAAGGAGGAACCGAAAGCGCTACAACACCTACAAAATACTTTGATTTAGAATGATCGATTTGCTCTAGTATTTATGCCAAAGTTTTGCAATGTAACAGTTTTGAGTATGAGTTACTAATAATGTGGCTCGCTGTTTACCGTTCCGTAAATTCTACAAACCGCTACCAATGGCTGCGGCGAACATCAAAAACGACTTATGATTTAATATCGCAGTGAGTAAAAACAAAACACCGGGTATCGGCCTGATTAGTAATATTAATCGTGATGATCACAAGCTGTCATAATCCCTATTGTCCGGTGTCATATCATATTTGTATCCTCCATCAAAAAAGTATGCCGCAGGGTATCGGCGAACACCTGATCTGTACAGGTAAATTTTTATTTGAATCATCGAGTGTCAGTTACCTATGATTCTGTGACAAATGGTCCATGAAGAAAGTTTGATACATAGAGAACTTCGATTCATAAAACTTTCATACATTTCATACGATTCATACATGGGTTAGTTAGTAATGTTATATAGTGAAGAAATTCGGGACCAGACAAAAAGTCCGATACAGCGAGATATTCGATTCATCGGAGTTTGAATCATCGAGGTTTGACTGTAGGTTGTTTTAAGTATTCAATACTCAAATATATTAACATCTACTTGTCACTTCTGCTATATAAACTAACCAAGGCAAAGTGAAATATATGACGGTATAACTGACACCCAAAACGTGACCATTGTGACATCACAAATGCTGACATGGTTAACCATGTTTTATGAACAATTTTGTGTTTTTCAGAGTTTGGTGAATCCTGTCATAATTCCACAGATAAATCCAGCAGAATTCCCACCAAATTATAGCCCACATGGCGTTGCACCAGGTAACCATGGTTACCATCCTGGTTACCAGAATCCTGCGTATGCTGGTTATGGTGCAGGACCACCAATGCATCCTCCTCCAATGTATCCATATGGTGGCCAACAACAAATGCCATCTCAAATGGGATCAATGCCTTCTGAAGGAGGAGACTATATTAGTTACCCAGGTATCTCCACACCACCAGGTCACCAAGGGCCACACCCTATTCAAGGTCAAGGTCAGGAGGGCAAATCACCAGCAGTAGTTGAAGGTGAGGGTCATGAACAGCCTGAAGTCACATCTGGAACTCACCTGCCCCAAGAGCAGTCTCCTGTTCCTGGTACACCAGTACAGTCACCAGACGGTAGAATAGGTCAGGACAAACAAGAGAAACAAGATGAAACATACTCGTCTATGCCTCCTTACCTTGGATACCCATACCAAGGACCAGGATACCACATGCACTACCCTCCTACCCAGTATACCCCGAGGTTTCCAGGCCGGCATCCATTGGGCCATCCACCACCATACAGTCAGTTTCCTAGGCAGCCTGCTTCCAATAGCCCAGTCAGGATGGCCCAGCCTCATAATGTCCCAAACTATCCTCTGCCTGCTGATCAGACTCCGGACACAGAGATGGAATCATCAGAAAGTAATGGTAATTTATTTTTAATTGAAAGTTTCCAATATTGGTTTAAATGTTGTTGTCAGACAGGCCCGCCATCTTGGATTTTGGCAGTTGATGTTTATTACCATTATTTCTCGAGAAGTACTCCACAGACATTTCTCAAAGTTTACATGCATGGTTCCTATGGTTCCTATGAGCCTCATGCTGATTTTTGAGACTGATCGGGAAAAAATTTGGCTGTCAGTGACAGCCATCTTAGATTTTGATAATTGAAGTTTGTTACCTCCATGTCTTAGAAAGTGCTGAAGGGATCTGTCTCAAATTTCATGAGCAGGTTTCCCTTGGGCCCTAATTGTGCATATTGTATTTTGGGATCGATCAGTGAACAAGATGGCCAACATCCACCATCTTGGATTTTGGTAGTTGAAGTTTGTTACCGCTATTCTCAGAAAGTACTTAAGTACAAATTATATATGTAGTATGTAGTCAAAGTTTGAAAAGCAGAGAAAACTTTTGATCCTTCTTTCCATTGTCAGACATAGATCATTCTTTGGTGGGCGCCATGTATTTGGAGATCCACTATCAATGGCAGGATATAATTTGATTTATATTTAATCTCACATTATCTTCATGTTATATTCAGTAGACATGTACTCTGTATTCTCCAGGTTTTAGTCTAATTACAAAAAAAATAAAAGTTTTACAAAGCTTATAAGTGTCTCAGAACAGTCTGCAGAGCAAATGATAGTTTAAACTATTCCTATTCTTATCAATGATAACAGTTTTTCCTGAACTGTTTATAAACAGTTTTTCCTGAACCGTTTATAGATGGGGCTGCTGTTGAAACTGCAGAAGAGGAACCAAATAATATGATCAAGGTCACAGGAATATCATCCCAGACCAGTGAAGAGAACCTTATATTATTTTTTGAGAATAAAAGGAAGAGTGGAGGGGGTGAAATTGAGACTATAGACTTCCAGGGAGATTGGGCTATCATAGCATTTGAGGACAGTGAAGGTATTCTTTATATGTATATACAGCAAACTGATTGTAAGAAAGCAATGGTCTTATTAAATCTAACACAGCCTTGTATTTGCACTTTTAAAGAAAAATGAGGGAAGTTCAGCTGTATACTTATATTTAATTTCATTGCTCAATTTGCTCTATCATCACATGCAAGCTAGCTGTCTTAATTTTTCATAACCGCTGGCAAGTTATCTTTTCCCTAGCATCAAGGTTAGGATAATCCTGTCAAATATAGGAAATATGTCACTTCATATATATAAGCTCCCTCACCCCAAACCATTCAACCATTCAACCTCACTGAGAAAATGTATTGTTTGCTGATTTTTATTTTTGTTATTGTTATTTTCAGTGGTTGATAGTGTTCTACAGAAGTCGCCTTTAATTCTTGACAAAAAGCAGGTCACAGTTGAGCGATTTGTTCCGCAGAGGGATACTCCAGGAAATTCTGGTGAGAACATTGAGGAAGAGGAGGAACCATTGGGAATGATCAAAGTCTCCGGATTTTCCTCACAGACTACGGAAGAAACGCTAGAAATGTTCTTTGAGAATAAAAGAAAGAGTGGAGGGGGAGACATAGAAGAGATGGACTTCCAAGGAGACTATGCTATCATAACATTTGTAAACCCTGAAGGTACCTGCTGATTACGGTTCTCAAATTAATTTTTACAATCATGTAAAAAAAAAAAAAAAAATGTAGGCCAAATTAATATAATATTTGCTTGGTATCAAATTAATTCAATTTAATTAGTTATATATGTATAGCTTTCTTTAAAATGATAGCTACAGAAAGGATTGCTATTTCTTTATCGTGTCTTGTGATCTGAAGTTTGGTAATTACGTGTGTATCCCTGACCCTTATGCCTCATGATATAGTATATAGGGTCAATGGATTATATGTTAGATGCCTTTCTCCTGCAGGCTTAACTCATGATACCCTTGACTGCCAACTGAAAACATTTCTCTATTATAATGACTTGTGTGTCTGTTTAGGTCTAGTCCTTCTGTCTGTCTGTCTGTCTGTCGGTATAAAAAGTTTATCCGGACAACTCCTCCTTAACTACAGTACTTGTTTGGAACCATGTGTAGATGTGCATGCATGTTTTCGTTTGTTCAAATTTTATTTTCCATATATGATGGTAAACAGGTAACTAAACACAGGTCTCAAAATGTCTGGACAACTGATTAACTACCTGATTAATTTAAAATAAACTTGGTAATAATATCTTGTCACATGTGTAGATATGCATGCAGGTCTGCAGGGTTTTGTTAGTTAAATGTTTGATTGCTATAGTAACCAAGTCAGTCTACATGTAGTATAAACAGGTTTTTGTGTCCCCTGCAATGCAAGGGCGAAACTTAGGTATTACTACAGACATAGTGAAATTGGTCGGACAGATAGACATGTCCGGAAAAAACTGATAAGGACTGCCTATTTTAAAATCGGGTCTAGACCGACCGTTCGGCAATTATTGAGTACCGAAAGTCAGTAGAAAAGGCAAGCCTGCTCATTTGATTTAACATAATCGTCTTTTTTTTAAACCCACAGCTATGTAGAATTTAAACTGCATAAAATGATCATGAAGACAGCTGCCAGGATACTAATAGCAGAAAGTTATTTTTACTTTTAAAATTCACATAAATCTTCAATCTCGCAAAATCTTGTTCGGTCCGGCTTACTCACAGTCCTTGCCGGTCCGAATGTCCAGCCATTTTTTTTCAACTTTTGCGATGTCTGCACTATCACTTTTGTGATGCTGTGCAGGCGACACATCCACTTCTGTGGAATTCTTGTTTATTGAAAAAATTGTCCAGACATATCTCCCACTGCTAGCTAGTCTGCTACATATCAATTTCAGTAAATGAAATTTGTAGGTAATGTTGAGAACCATATTCACAGTTAACTTCACTGTACAAAGGTTTTAAAAGTTGTGTTTTTGTCATTGTTGTTTTCAGTGGTTGATAGTGTTCTACAGAAGTCGCCTTTAATTCTTGACAAAAAGCAGGTCACAGTTGAGCGATTCATTCCACAGAAGGATACTCCGGGAAATTCTGGTGAGAACATTGAGGAAGAGGAGGAACCATTGGGAATGATCAAAGTCTCCGGATTTTCCTCACAGACTACGGAAGATACGCTAGAAATGTTCTTTGAGAATAAAAGAAAGAGTGGAGGGGGAGACATTGAAGAGATGGACTTCCAAGAAGACTTTGCTATCATAACATTTGTAAACCCTGAAGGTACCTGCTGATTACTGTTTTGAAATTACAAATATGTAAAGGATAGATAAATTTATTTGAAGTTTGTAGCAGGTTAAGTGATATGGTCACCTTATACATAGTTTTGTGCTAGAGGGAATTTCCCATTAGCTCAGTCAATCGGGTTTCAGAACATTTAAAGTTTGGGGCTGTGGGTTATAGCCGGGTGTAGCACGGTATTCTTCTCCAAAACTGGCCAATCAAAATTGTGAATTATGTGGTCCCCACCCCCCAGGGGGCTGTGGGAGGGGCCAAAAGGGATAAAATTGAGTAAAATTTCAAAAATCTTCTTCTCTACTCACAGATGTGGTTGAATCAAATACTCTTCATAGATAGAAAGGTCTTATAAGGTCCTTTACAAAAATTGTGAATTATATGACCCTGGGGTCTCTAATTTCCCCTTGGGGAGGGGGTTAAGTTTACTATAGTTTATATTGGGAAAACACATTTTTGCGAATTATTTGGTCATTTGTAATAGGAAATGAGTTAAATGTTGTCAGAATTATCAGTTTGAGATGGCCATTTAATCCTATTAACAAATTTTCTATGACTGACCCCCAGGGGCCTTCAGACGAGGTCTAAAGGGGTCAAACAGGCTAAAATTTCAAAAATCTTCTTCTGAAATTCTGTAAATTGTAGAATCAAATACTTTTCATAAATAGAAAGGTCTTAAGGACCTTTACAAAAATTGTGAATTATATGACCCTGGGGTCTCATGTTTCTCTCTGGGGAGGGGGTCAAGTTTACTATAGTTTATATAGGAAAAACACATTTATGAATGTTATCTGCTTATTTTTCATAGGAAATTAGTCAAACTGGGTTAGAATTATTAGCCTGAGATAGCATTTTATCGTCATAATTATATTGGTCCTGGCCGGCCCACAGGGGCCTGCGGGGCGGGGCCAAAAAGGGTGAAATTATTGATAAGGCTAAAACTTTGAATCTTCTGAATTCACAGATTTAATGGAACCAAATACTCTTCATAGATTGGAAGGTCTTAAGGCCCTTTACAAAAATTGTGAATTTCATGGCCCTGGGATCTTAGATTTTCCCCAGGGGAGGGGGTCAAATTTACTATTGTCTATATAGGAAAAACACATTTATGAACATTATTTGCTTAGTTTAAATAGAAAATGAGTCAATTAGAATTATTAGCCTGAAATAGCATTTTAACACCAAAACCATATTGGTCCTGGCTGACCCCCAGGGACCACAGGGGCGGGGCCAAAATAGGGCAAAAAATGGCTAAAATTTCAAAAATCTTCTTCTGAATTCGCAGGTTTGATGGAACCAAATAATCTCCATAGATTAAAAAGTGAAATTTATAAAATCACTGACACTGACTGACTTCTTTATCTTAAGGCAGTTGATGACTGATTTTACTGGGTTTTCAGTGGTTGATGACTGATTTTATTGGGTTTTTCAGTGGTTCATGACTGATTTTATTGGGTTTTCAGTGGTTGATGACTGATTTTACTGGGTTTTCAGTGATTGATGACTGATTTTACTGGGTTTTCAGTGGTTGATGACTGATTTTACTGGGTTTTCAATGGTTGATGACTGATTTTACTGGGTTTTTCAGTGGTTGATGACTGATTTTACTGGGTTTTTCTGTGGTTGATGACTGATTTTATTGGGTTTTTCAGTGATTGATGACTGATTTTACTAGGTTTTCAGTGGTTGATGACTGATTTTACTGGGTTTTTCAGTGGTTGATGACTGATTTTACTGGGTTTTCAGTGATTGATGACTGATTATACTGGGTTTTCAGTGATTGATGACTGATTTTATTGGGTTTTTCAGTGATTGATGACTGATTTTACTAGGTTTTCAGTGGTTGATGACTAATTTTACTGGGTTTTTCAGTGGTTGATGACTGATTTTACTGGGTTTTCAGTGGTTGATGACTGATTTTACTGGGTTTTCAGTGGTTGATGACTGATTTTACTGGGTTTTTCAGTGGTTGATGACTGATTTTATTGGGTTTTCAGTGGTTGATGACTGATTTTACTGGGTTTTCAGTGGTTGATGACTGATTTTACTGGGTTTTCAGTGGTTGATGACTGATTTTACTGGGTTTTTCAGTGGTTGATGACTGATTTTATTGGGTTTTCAGTGGTTGATGACTGATTTTACTGGGTTTTCAGTGGTTGATTACAGATTTTACTGGGTTTTCAGTGATTGATGACTGATTTTACTGGGTTTTTCAGTGGTTGATGACTGATTTTATTGGGTTTTCAGTGGTTGATGACTGATTTTACTGGGTTTTCAGTGGTTGATTACAGATTTTACTGGGTTTTCAGTGATTGATGACTGATTTTACTGGGTTTTTCAGTGGTTGATGACTGATTTTATTGGGTTTTCAGTGGTTGATGACTGATTTTACTGGGTTTTCAGTGGTTGATGACTGATTTTACTGGGTATTCAGTGGTTGATGACTGATTTTACTGGGTTTTCAGTGGTTGATTACAGATTTTACTGGGTTTTCAGTGATTGATGACTGATTTTACTGGGTTTTTCAGTGGTTGATGACTTATTTTATTGGGTTTTCAGTGGTTGATGACTGATTTTACTGGGTTTTTCAGTGGTTGATCGTATACTACAAAAATTACCACTACTGTTGGATAACAAGCAGATAAAGGTGGAGCGTTTCGTCCCAGAGAGGAGTAGTACAGGTGCAGCGTCTGTGGAAGAAACAAGACCTTCGTGTACCATTGAGGTCCGGGGCATCAACAGTGAGACCAGTGTGGACACACTAGAGAACTACTTTGGGAACAAAAAGGCTGCAGGAAAAACCGTAGAGGTCGTCAGGGTGGATGATTCTGAGAGGGACGAACAGGGAGTTGTCTACATTACATATGAAACTAAAGAAGGTAATTATGATATCTACATAATATGACAATGGCTCCTATCTTTTTTGAGATTCCTGAATTTAGCTGGCATTTGAATGTGAGTGATGAGAATAATAGAATCTTCCAACCCGTCTTGAGTGAGATAGGAGAATCTCAAACCAAGGGGTAAGATTCTTTAGTTGTCAAACACAAGATTTTGCAGAGAGTTTGACAGTTTAAGAATCTTATTCCAAGGATTGAGATCTCTTTTCATTCATACCTACACGTGTAATACTGGCTGGTCTAGGGCAATACACTCATGTCGCCTGAGGCTGTATTGCATGGCTACCCATGCAATAAAGCCTCGTGACGTCTTGGCGTCAACATAATCCCTATTTCCTCGGTAAAATCTTAATAATTTTTTCACATGGTTTTACTATAAAAGATGCAAGCAACAGCATTTGTGTTGAAAATATCACGTAATTTTCCATGTATGGAAAATTGACTTTCAGTCATGAATTTCTTCGAACTATTTTAAAATGGCGGGATATTGTAGTTGCAAAATTGCAATAAAACGTCAAGGTATGAAAGAAAAATACTCTTTCATAAGTAGATATGAAGGATAGGGATATTCTTCCCTCTGGATCACAAAATATTGCAAAACCAACATTTTGTGACCCTCGGTTAGAATATCCCTATCCTTCATATCCACATATGAAAGAGTCTTATAGTCTCACCCCAAAGAAGATGAATGCTTCTTTTCTCTTACCCTATGTGAGCATGTGCAAAGATGTTGTATAGCTTGTCTTTATACTCTAGGGTTTGATAAGAAAATCTCACACTGGTACAATTGCAGATATCCCTGTGCACAGTAAGAGAAAGGGATTTCCATAACAGATAAAATCTTACACGAGGGTTTCGTAGCCATCCATGTCCACCTGATAGACACAGGATTATTTTTCTCCTGTATTTGATGGGATTTTATTAGCTCACCTAGCCCAAAGGGCCGGTGAGCTTATGTCATGGCGCGGTGTCCGTCGTCCGTCCGTCCGTCGTCCATCCGTCCGTCGTCCATCTGTCCGTCAACAGTTCCTTTAAATCGCTACTAGTCATAGAGTTCTGCATGGATTGTAACCAAATTTGGCCACAAGCATCCTTGGGGGAGGGGGAACAGAACTTGTATAAATTTTGGCTCTGATCCCCCGGGGGCAGGAGGGGTGGGGCCCAATAGGGGAAATAGACGTAAATCCTTTAAATCGCTACTTGTCCTAGAGATCTGCATGGAATGTAACCAAATTTGGCCACAAACATCCTATCAGAAGCCAAAATTTATACAAGTTCTGTTACTCCAAGGATGTTTGTGGCAAATTTGGTTACATTCCATGCAGAACTCTAGGAATAGTTAGCGATTTAAAGGATTTACCTCTATTTCCCTATATGCCGCATCTTCCCGCTGGGACAGAGCAAAATTTATACACTCAGTTCTGTATTTCCCAAGGATATTTCTGGCCAAATTTGGTTACATCCATGCAGAACTCTAGGACTAGTAGCATTTAAAGGATTTACCTCTATTCCCCTATTGGGCCCCCTCCTGCCCCGCAGGGGGCCAGAGCCAAAATTTATACAAGTTCTGTTCATCCTTCCCCCAAGGATGTTTTGTGGCAAAATTGGTTACAATCCATGCAGAACTCTATGACTAGTAGCGAATTATAAAGGATTTACCTTATATTTCCCTATTGGGCCCGCCCTCCTGCCCCAGGAACCAAGCCAAAATTTATATAAACTAAGCTTATCCTTTCCCTCCAAGGATATTTGTGGCCAAATTTGGTTCATTCCATGCAGAACTCTATGACTAGTAGCGATTTAAAGGATTTACCTCTATTTCCCTATTGGGCCACCCCTCCGCCCCTGGGGATCAGAGCCAATATTTATACAAGTTCTGTTCCCTTCCCCACAGGAGTTTGTGGCTAATTTTTGGTTACAATCCATGCAGAACTCTAGGACAAGTAGCGATTTAAAGGATTTACCTCTATTTCCCCTATTGGGCCCGACCCCTCCTGCCCCGGGGGGTCAGAGCCAAAATTTATACAAGTTTTGTTTCCCTCTCCCCCAAGGATGTTTGTGGCTAATTTGTGTTACATTCCATGCAGAACTCTAGGACAAGTAGCGATTTAAAGGATTTACCTCTATTTCCCCTATTGGGCCCCGCCCCTCCTGCCCCCGGGACCAGTGCCAAAAATTTATACAAACTCAGTTCTTATTCTCCCAAGGATATTTCTGGCCAAATTTGGTTACATTCCATGCAGAACTCTATGACTAGTAGCGATTTAAAGGATTTACCTCTATTTCCCCCTATTGGGCCTAACCCCTCCAGCCCCGGGAGGGCCAGAGCCAAAATTTATACAAGTTCTGTTCACCTTCCCCCAGGATGTTTGAGGCCAAATTTGGTTACAATCCATGCAGAACTCTATGACTAGTAGCGATTTAAAGGAACTGTTGACGGACAGATGGACGACGGACGGATGGACGACGGACGGACGGACGACGGACACCGCGCCATGACATAAGCTCACCGGCCCTTTGGGCTAGGTGAGCTAATAAAATCCCATCAAATACAGGAGAAAAATAATCCTGTGTCTATCAGGTGGACATGGATGGCTACGAAACCCTC
>SAYR01038665.1:1241066-1253651 GCA_004382745.1 Argopecten irradians irradians | reverse complement strand
GAGCCAAATAATTTATACAAGTTCTGCTTACACATTCCACCCCAGGATGTTTGGGCCAAATTGTTACAATCCATGTAGAACTCTATGACTAGTATACTATTTAAAGGATTTACCTGCTATTTCGCCATTGGCCCCGCCCCTCCTGCCCCTTGGAACCAGGCCAAAATTTTTAGTTTACTAAACTCAGTTCTTATTCTCCAAGGGATATTTCTTGGCCAAATTTGGTTAACATTCCATGCGGAACTCTAGGGCTAGTAGCGATTTAAAGGATTTACCTCTAATTCCTTCTATTGGGGCCTAACGCCCTCCAGCCCCGGGGGCCAGAGCCAAAAAATTTATATCAAAGTTCTGTTCATCCTTTCCCCCCCAGATGTTTGTGGCCAAATTTGCGTTACAATCCATGGTTAAAACTCTAGAACTAGTAAAACGATTTAAAGTGATTTACCTCTATTTCTCCCTATTGGGCCCCGCCCTCCTTGCCCCTCCGGGACCAGTGCCAAAATTTATTACAAAACTCAGTTCTTATTCTTTCCCAAGGATATTTCTGGGCCAAATTTTGGTTTACATTCATGCAGAACTCTTATGATCTAGTAGCGATTTAAACGATTTACCTCTGATTCCCCTATTGGGCCACAATACCCCTCCAGCCCCGGGGGCCAGAGCCCAAATAATTTATACAAAGTCTGTTCACCTTCCCCTCAGGATGTTGTGGCCAAATTGGTTACAATCCATGTAGAACTCTACGACGACAGTACGATTTAAAAGGATTTACGTCTATTTCCCTATTGGGCTCCCACCCCTCCCTGCCCCGGGGGATCAGAGCCCAAAAATTTATACAAGTTTCTGCTTCCCCCGTCCCCCAAGGATGCTTGTGGGCCAAATTTTACAGATCATTGCAGAACTCTGATGACTAGTACTGACTTTAAAGGATTTACCTCTATTCCCTACTTGCGGCCCAACCCCTCCAAGCCCCGGAGGGGCCAGATGCCAAAATTTAACAAGTTCCGTTACCCTGCCCCAAAAGATGTTTTGGCCATTTGGTTACATTCCATGCAGAAACTCTATGCACTAGTAGCGATTTAAAGATTATCTTATTTCCCCTATTGGGCCCTCACAGCCCCCCGTCCTGGATTTCAGCAGCCAAAAATTTATACAAAGTTCTGTTCACCTTCCCACTAGGGTGTTTGTGGCTAATTTGGTTACAATCCATGCAGAACTTATGACTAGTATGCTGATTTAAAGTAATTTACCTCTATATCCCCTAATTGGCGTCCGCCCCTTCCTTGCCTCCGGTGGTTAGAGCCAAATTATATACAAGTCTGATTTCCTCTCCCCAACGGAATGATTTGTGGCTAATTAATGTGTTACATTCCATGCAGAACTCTATGGAAATAGTAGCCATTTAAGGATTTACCTTTATTTCCGACCATTGGGCCGCCTCTCCTGCCCCCTGGGACCATGAGCCAAAATTTATACAAACTCAGTTCTGTTTCTCCCAAGGATTGTTGTCTGGCAAATTTAAGTTTACTTCCCATGCAAAACTCTTATGAATAGGTAGCGATTTATAGGTTTAACCTCTTATGGTCCCTCTAGTGCCGCATCTCCGCTGGGGGACCAGGGCTCAAAATTTTATACACCCAGTTCTCTCATTTCCCAAGGCATTTTCTGGCCAAATTTGGTTACTCCATGCAGAACTCTAGTGACTAGGTAGCATTTTAGAAGGGGATTTTACTCTATATATTCCTTATTGGCCGCCCCATCCTGCCCCCAGGGGGCCAGAGCCAAAATTTATAAAGTTCTGTTATCCCTCTCCCCCAAGGGATGTTTTGTGAGCATAATGTGTTTACATTCATGTAGAAACTATTCGACTTAGCATAGCTTAGGACATTGATTACCCTTCTATTTCCCATATTGCGGCCCGCCCCTCCTGCCCCAGGAACCAAGGCCAAAATTATATAACTAAAACTGCTTATTCGTTTCCTTGCCAAGGATATTTGTCGGCCAAATTTGGTTCATTCCAGCAGACTCTATGACTAGTAGCGATTTAAAGGATTTACCTCTAATGTCCCTACTTGGGCCACGCCCTCCAGCCCTGGGAAGCGCCTAGGCCAAAATTTTATACAAGTTCTGTTCACCTTCCCCCCAGGAGTTTGTGGCCAAATTTGTGGTTACATCCATGCAGAACTCTATGACTATGTAGCAATTTAAAGAATTGACCTTATTTTCCTATCTGGGCCCGCCCTCCTGCCCCGCGGGGTCAGAGCAAAATTTATTACAATTTTGTTTCCCTCTCCCAAGATTTTGTGGCTAATTTGTGTTACATTCCATGCAGACTCTAGGACAAGTAGCGATTTAAAGGGATTAACCTCTATTTCCTCTTTAAAGGCCCCGCCCTCCTGGCCCCGGACCAGTGCCAAATTTATACAAATCAGTTCTTATTCTCCAAGAGATATTCTGGCCAAATTTAAGTTACATTCCATGCAGAATCTTAGGACTATAGTTAGCGATTTAACGGATATTACCTCTATTTCCCTATTGGCTAAACCCTCCAGCTCCGGGAGGGCAGCCAAAATTATACAAGTTCTGTGTTCACCTTCCCACCCAGGATGTTTGAGGAAAATTTGGTTACAATCCATGCAGAACTCTATTGACTATAACGATTTAAAGGATTTTTTACCTCTGATTTCCCCTATTGGGCCCCCCCCCTCCTGCCCCCGGGACCAGTGCCAAAATTTATACAACACTCAGTTCTTATTTCTCCCAAGGATAATTCTTGTCCAAATTTGGTTACATTCCATGCATGAACTCTATGACTGATGTTATGCGCATTTTAATACGACTTTACCTCTATTTCCCCTATTGCCCGGCCCAACCCCTCCAGGCCACCGGGGCGCCAGAGCCAAAAATTTATACTTCAAGTTCTGCTTCACGCTTCCCCTCAGGATTTTGTTGGCCATTTGGTTACAATCCATGCTAGAACTTCTACGACTATACCGATTAAAGGATTTACGTCTATTTTCCCCTAATTAGGAGCCCCACCCCTTCCTGCCCCCGGTTGGATTTCAGCAGCCAAAAATTTATACAAAGTTCTGTTACCCCCTCCCCCAAATGCATGCTTGTGGCCAAATTTGGTTACAACATGCAGTAACTCTAATGACTAGTAGTCGATTTTAAAGGATTACCTCTATTTCCCCTACGGGCCCAACCCCTCCAGCCCCCGGGAGGGGCCGAGAGCCAAAATTATACAAGTTCCGTTCCTTGCCCCAAGGATGTTTGTGCCAAAATTTGTTACATTACCATTCAGAAAACTCTATGACTATATAATGCTGCAATTATTAAAGGATTTACCTCTATTTCCCCTATTGGAGCCCCGCCTCCTTCCTGCCCCTGGGGTATCAGAGCCAAAAATTTATACAATTCTGTTCCCCTTCCCCCAAGGATTGTTTGTGGCTAATTTTGGTTTACAATCCATGCAGAACTCTTAGGAACTAGTTAGCGATTAAAGGAATTTACCTCTATTTCCCCTATTGGTAGTGCCCCGCCCCTCCTGCCCCCGGGGCGGTCAGAGCAAAATTTATACAAGTTTCTGTTTCCCTCTCCCCCGAAGGTATGTTTGTGCCTAATTTGTGTAACATCCATGCAGAACTTGAGGACAAGTTAGCCGAATTTAAAGGATACCTCTATATCCCCTATTGGGCCCGCCCCTCCTGCCCCCCGGGACCTATGTGCCCAAAATTTATACAAACTCAGTTCTTATTACCTCCCAAGCATATTTCTGGCCCATAATTTAGTTACATTCCATGACCAGGATACTCTATGACTATAGCGATTTAAAGAGTTTACCTCTATTCCCATTGGCGCCTAACCCCTCCAGCCCCTGGAGCCAGCAGCCAAAATTTATACAAGTTCTGTTCACCTTCCCCCTATGGATGTTTGAGGCCAAATTGTTACAATCCAGCAGAACTCTATGACTACCGTTAGCGATTAAAGAAATTTACCTCTATTTCCCCTATTGGGCCCCGCCCCTCCTCCCCCGGGATCAGAGCCAAATTTATTACAAGTTTGTTTCCCTCTCTCCCCAGGATGTTTGAGCCAAATTTTGTGTTACATTCCAGCAGAAACTCTATGACTAGTAGCGATTTTAAAAGAATTACCTTCTATTTTCCCCTTAAATTTTGGGGGGCCTCCCTCCGGGGCGCCCCCTCCCCTCCTGCCCCCCTTGGGGACAGTGCCAATAATTTATACAAACTCATTTCTTATTCTCCCAAGATATTTCTGGCCAAATTGGTGACATTTCCATGCAGAACTCTATGACTAGTAGCTGATTTAAAGGATTATCCTCATTTCTCCCTACTTGCGGCCTAACCCCTCCAGCCCCGGGGAGGCCAGAGCCAAAATTTTATACCAAGTTCTGTTCCCCTTCCCCCTTCAGGTATGTTTGAGGCCAAATTTGGTTACAACACATGCCAAGAACTCTATGGACTAGTAGCTAATTAAAAGGAAATTTACCCTTCTATTTCCCCTATTGCCCCGCCCTCCTGCCCCCGGCATATTCTTGGGACAGAGCCAAAAATTTAATACAAGTTTTGTTTTCCCCCTCCCCCTAAAGATGTTTGTGGCTAATTTGTGTTACATCATTCCATGCAGAACTCTAGGACAAGAGCGATTTAAAGATTTACCTCATTTCCCTCTTATTGGCCCCGCCCCTCCTTGCGCCCGACCAGTTGCCAAAGATTTTATTACAAACTCATTCTTATTCTCCCAAGTGATATTTCTGGCCAATTTGCGTTACATATCCGATGCAGAACTCTAGGACTAGTATGCTGATTTAAAGGATTTCTACCATATTTCCCCTATGGGCCTAACCGCCTCCAGCCACCGGGGTGGCCAGTAGCCAAAATTTATACCAATTTTCTGCTTCACCTTCCCCTCAGGATTGATTGTTGACGCCAAATTTGGTTACAATCCATGTAGAACTCTATGACTAGTAACGATTTCAAAGGATTTACCTCTTTTTCCCCTATTGGGCCCCGCCCCTCTGCCCCTGGAGGGATCAGAGCCAAAATTTATACAATTCTGTTCCCCTTCCCCCCAAGATGTTTGCTGTGCTAATTTGGTTTACAATCCATGCCAAGACTCTAGACTAGTAGCCATTTAAAGATTTACCTCTATTTTCCCTATTGGGCCCCGCCCCTCCTGCCACCCGGGGGTCAGAGCCAAAATTTATACAAGTTTTGTTTCCCTCTCCTCCAAGGCGATGTTTGTGGCTAATTGTGACATTCCATGCAGAACTCCTAGGACAAGTAGCGTTTTAAAGCGATTTTACCCTCTATTTCCCCTATTGGGGGCCCTGCCCTCTCCTGCCCCCTGGGACCAGTGCCAAATAATTTTATACAAACCATTCTATTACTTCCCAAGGATATTTCTGCCAAATTTTAGTTTACATTCCCATGCAGAACTCATATGACCTAGTACATTTATAAGGATTTTATCTCTTATTTCCCCTATTGGGCCTTACCCCTTCCTGCCCCTGGAGGGCCAGAGCCATATAAGTTCTGTTCACCTTCCCCAGGTTGTTTAGGCCAAATGTGGTACATATCCAAGCAAAACTCTAGACAAGTAGTGATTTAAGGATTTACCTCTTATTTCCCTATTGGCCCCCGCCCCTCCTGCCCCCGGATCAGAGCCAAATTTTTACAAAGTTCTGTTTCCCTCTCCCCCAGGATGTTTGATGGCCAAATTTGGTTACATTCTGCAGAACTCTATGACTAGTAGCGATTTAAAGAATTTACCTCTATTTCCCTATTGGGCCCCACCCCTCCTGCCCCCGGACCAGTGCACAAATTTTATACAAGTTCTTTTCTTCCCAAGGATGTTTGTGGCCAAATTTGGTTACATTCCATGAGAACTCTATGACTAGCTAGCGATTTAAAGGAATTTACCTCTATTTCCCTATTGGGCCCCACCCCTCCATGCCCCTTGGGGGCAGAGCCAAAAATTTATACAAGTTCTGTTCCCTTCCCCCAGGATTGTTTTGTGGCCAAATTTGCGTTACAATCCCATGCACGAACTCTTATGAACTAGTAGGCATTTAAAGAATTTAACTCTCTATTTCCTCCGATTGGCCCCGCCCCTCCTGCCCCCGGGGGGTCAGAGCCAAAATTTATACAAGTTCTGTTTCCCCTCCCCCAAGGATGTTTGTGGCCAAATTTGGTTACATTCCATGCAGAACTCTAGGACAAGTTACGATTTTTTAAAGGATTTACCTCTATTTACCCTATTGGGGCCCCGCCCCTCCTGCCCCCCGGATCAGTGCCAAAAATATACTAAACTCAGTTCTTATTCTCCCAAGGATATTTCTGGCCAAATTTGGTTACATTCCATGCAGAACTCTAGACTAGTAGCGATTTAAAGGATTTACCTCTATTTTCCCCTATTGGGGCCCAACCCCTCCAGCCCCGGGGGGCCAGAGTTCCAAAATTATACAAGTTCTGTTCACCTCCCCCAGGATGTTTTGGCCAAATTTGGTTACAATCCATGTAGAACTCTATGACTAGTAAACATTTAAAGGATTTACCTCTATTCCCCTATTGGGCCCAGCCCCTCCTGCCCCCCGGGACCAGAGCCAAAATTTATACAAGTTCGGTTGTCACCTTCCCAAGGATGTTTGTGGCCAAATTTGCTTACATTCCATGCAGAACTCTAGGACTAGTACGATTTAAAGGATTTTACCTCTATTTCCCTATTGGGCCTGACCCCTCCTACCCCTGGGGCCAGAGCCAAAATTTATACAAGTTCTGTTCCCTTCCCTCCCAGGATGTTTGTGGCCAAATTTGGTTACAATCCATGTCAGAACTCTATGACTAGTAACGATTTAAAGGATTTACCTCTATTCCCCTATTGGCCCCGCCCCTCCTGCCCCCGGACTCAGAGCCAAAATTTATACAAGTTCTTATTTCTCCCAAAGGGATGTTTGTGGCCAATTTGGTTACATTCCATGCCAGAACTTCTAGGACAAGTAGCGATTTAAAGGATTTACCTTCTATTTCCCCTATTGGGCCCCGCCCTCCTGCCCCGGGGGGCCAGAGCCAAAAATTTATACAAGTTCTGTTCCCTTCCCCCAGGATGTTTTTGGCCAATTTGTTACATTCCATGCAGAACTCTTAGGACTAAGTAGCGATTTAAAGGATTTACCTCTATTTTCCCCTATTGGGCCCCACCCCTCCTGCCCCCCGGACAGAGCCAAAATTTTTACAAGTTCTGTTCCCCTCCCCCAGGATGCTTTCGGCCAAATTTGGTTACAATCCATGCATAACTCTTGACTAGTAGCGATTTAAAGGATTTACCTCTATTTCCCCTATTGGCCCAACCCCTCCTGCCCCCGCGAGGGGGCCAGACCAAAATTTATACAAGTTCTGTTCCCCTTCCCCCAAGGATGCTTGTGGCCAAATTTGTTACTTCCATCAGAACTCTAATGACTATTAGCGATTTAAAGAATTTACCTCTATTTCCCCTAATTGGGGCCCCGCCCCTCCTGCCCCGGGGTCAGAGCCAAAATTTATACAAGTTCTGTTTCCCTCTCCCCCAAGATGTTTGTGGCTAATTTTGGTTACATTCCATGCAGAACTCTAGGACTAGTAGCGATTTAAAGAATTTACCTCTATTTCCCCTATTGGGCCCCGCCCCTTCCTGCCCCCGGGAGTCAGAGCCAAAATTTATACAAGTTTGTTTCCCTCTCCCCCAAGGATGTTTGTGGTAATTTTGTGTTACATTCCATGCAGAACTCCTAGACAAGTAGCGATTTTAAAGGATTTACCTCTATTTCCCCTATTGGGCCCGCCCCTCCTGCCCCCCGGGACCAGTGCCAAAATTTATACAAACTCAGTTCTTATTCTCCCAAGGATATTTCTGGCCAAATTTAGTTACATTCCATGCAGAACTCTATGACTAGTAGCGATTTAAAGGATTTACCTCTATTTCCCCTATTGGCCTAACCCCTCAGCCCCGCGGAGGGGCCAGAGCCAAAATTTATACAAGTTCTGGTTCACCTTCCCCCAGGATGTTTGATGGCCAAATTTGGTTACAATCCATGCAGAACTCTGATGACTAGTAGCGATTTAAAGAATTTACCTCTATTTCCCCTATTGGGCCCCGCCCCTCCTGCCCCCGGGGGTCAGAGCCAAAATTTATACAAGTTTTGTTTCCCTCTCCCCCAAGGATGTTTGTGGCTAATTTGTGTTACATTCCATGCAGAACTCTAGGACAAGTAGCGATTTAAAGGATTTACCTCTATTTCCCCTATTGGGCCCCGCCCCTCCTGCCCCCCGGGACCAGTGCCAAAATTTATACAAACTCAGTTCTTATTCTCCCAAGGATATTTCTGGCCAAATTTGGTTACATTCCATGCAGAACTCTATGACTAGTAGCGATTTAAAGGATTTACCTCTATTTCCCCTATTGGGCCTAACCCCTCCAGCCCCGGGAGGGCCAGAGCCAAAATTTATACAAGTTCTGTTCACCTTCCCCCCAGGATGTTTGAGGCCAAATTTGGTTACAATCCATGCAGAACTCTATGACTAGTAGCAATTTAAAGAATTTACCTCTATTTCCCCTATTGGGCCCCGCCCCTCCTGCCCCCGGGGGGTCAGAGCCAAAATTTATACAAGTTTTGTTTCCCCCTCCCCCAAGGATGTTTGTGGCTAATTTGTGTTACATTCCATGCAGAACTCTAGGACAAGTAGCGATTTAAAGGATTTACCTCTATTTCCCCTATTGGGCCCCGCCCCTCCTGCGCCCCGGGACCAGTGCCAAAATTTATACAAACTCAGTTCTTATTCTCCCAAGGATATTTCTGGCCAAATTTGGTTACATTCCATGCAGAACTCTAGGACTAGTAGCGATTTAAAGGATTTACCTCTATTTCCCCTATTGGGCCTAACCCCTCCAGCCCCGGGGGGCCAGAGCCAAAATTTATACAAGTTCTGTTCACCTTCCCCCCAGGATGTTTGTGGCCAAATTTGGTTACATTCCATGCAGAACTCTATGACTAGTAACGATTTAAAGGATTTACCTCTATTTCCCCTATTGGGCCCCGCCCCTCCTGCCCCCCGGGACCAGTGCCAAAATTTATACAAACTCAGTTCTTATTCTCCCAAGGATATTTCTGGCCAAATTTGGTTACATTCCATGCAGAACTCTATGACTAGTAGCGATTTAAACGATTTACCTCTAATTCCCCTATTGGGCCCAACCCTCCAGCCCCGGGGGCCAGAGCCAAAAAATTTATACCAAGTTCTGTTCACCTTCCCCTCAGGATGTTTGTGGCCAAAATTTGGTTACAATCCATGTAGAAACTCTACGACTAGTAGCGATTTAAAGGATTTACGTCTATTCCCCTATTGGGCCCGCCCCTCCTGCCCCTGGGGGGTCAGAGCCAAAATTTATACAAGTTCTGTTTCCCCTCCCCCACCCCCGGGGGCAGGAGGGGCGGGGCCCAATAGGGGAAATAAAGGTAAATCCTTTAAATGGCTTCTAGTCATAGAGTTCTGCATGGAATGTAACCACTTAATTTGGCCACAAACATCCTTGGTGGAAGAGAAACAGAACTTGTATAAATTTTGACTCTGACCCCCCGGGGGCAGGAGGGGCGGGGCCCAATAGGGGAAATAGAGGTAAATCCTTTAAATCACTACTAGTCATAGAGTTCTGCACGTATTGTAACCAAATTTGGCCACAAACACCCTAGGTGGAAAGGGAACAGAACTTGTATAAATGTTTGCTCTGACACATTGGGGGCTGAGGAAAGGTGGGGCCCAATAGAGGAAATAGAGGTAAATACTTAAATCGCTACTAGTCATAGAGTTCTGCATGGAATGTAACCAAATTTGGCCACAAACATCCTTGGGGGAAGGGGAACAGAACTTGTAAAAATTTGGCTCTGGAACCCTCCGGGGGCAGGACGGGTGGGGCCCAATAGGGGAAATAGAGGTAAATCCTATAAATCACTTCTTGTCCTAGAGTTTTGCTTGGATTGTGACCAAATTTGGCCATAACATCCTTGGGGGAAGGAGAACAGAACTTTGGCTCTGACCCCCTGGGGGCAGGAGGGATGGGGCCCAATAGGGGACTTAGAGGTTAATATTAAAATTCCTTCAGAAAAGAAACAATGAACCTGTATTCAGAACATTACTTGGCATTACAAACCAGGTGAGCGATATAGGCCCTCTGGGCCTCTAGTTTTTTGTTTGTTTGCATTTTCAAAGTGGTAATCTTTGAATCTTTTTGTCACTAGAAACTCTGCACTACAATTTATTAGCACTAATTTTATTTTCTGTATTGTTACATTATTTTTAAGCCACAGTGATTGTACATCGATCATTGCAGTAATCTATAGAAGATTGCTTTTGTGCCAAAAGTAGATTGACAGTATGTTGAACCATAAACTGTGGTATCTATCAATCTTTTTATATCAGTTTTCACTTTGTTAGTCTAGTATTAATCTGTTACCGGCTTATCACCTCCATGACTATCCCTATCACTAGGTCTGTCTTTACCGGCAAAAGTCGGTGTGCGGTGAGAAGCATCTGTATGAAAATGCATGTACAGTAATATTGTAGTGATATTTAAAGTTGATTGCACTGGATTTAACTATAATCTTGTTTTCAATACTTGTTACACCCTTTAAAAAGTTCCAAACAAAAACATGGTTTCATGATGAACCTGCTAGATATTAATAAAAGAGGTCACTAAATGTTTTTGTAGTGATGAACGCTGTGTTATCCAGAAGACATAAACTAGATGGGGCTACCTTGGAGGTCGCTGAGTACATCCCACCACCGCCACCAAAACCTCGCCCAATGTATGCTGATAAAGTTCTCATCAAAGGAAAGAGTCCTAATACAACAAAAGATGGACTAGAAAATTTCTTAGAAGCTAAGACTGGAATTACACCAAAACATGTTTTACATGGTGAAGAGGAAGATGTTGTTCTTGTGACATTTGAGGAACCACCAGGTTTGTATTTTATATTAAATAAATACTGGGTATTTAATTAACTGTGTGAATTGAGACTGTAACGTGACTGGCATTTTAATTACATGTACAGAATAACTTGTCTAAACTGGATGTTAAAGGGACCAGTTTATTTGTTCACTTAATACAGGTGTCCAGTTTATAGAGGATAGAACCTTTTAACAGATAGCTGCAATGACAGAGCTACATGTATGAGTAACAGATGACAGATGACAGAGTTACATGACATTGTATAAATGACAGACAACAGATGACAGCGCTACATGTATGAATGATGGATAACACATGACAGAGTTACATATATGAATGACGGACAACAGATGACAGAGCTACATGTATGAATGACGGACGACAGATGACAGAGCTACATGTATGAATGACGGACAACGGATGGCAGAGCTACATGTATAAATGACAGACAACAGATGACAGAGCTGCATGTATGAATGACGGACAACAGATGACAGAGTTACATGTATGAATGACAGACAACACATGACAGAGCTACATGTATGTATGACAGACAATAGATGACAGAGTTACATGTATGAATGACGGACAACAGATGACAGAGCTACATGTATGTATGACAGACAACAGATGACAGAGCTACATGTATGAATGATGGACAACAGATGACAGAGCTACATGTATGAATGACAGACAACAGATGACAAAGCTACATGTATGTATGACAGACAACAGATGACAGAGCTACATGTATAAATGACAGACAACAGATGACAGAGCTACATGTATGAATGACAAGACAACAGATGACAGAGCTACATGTATGAATGACGGACAACAGATGACAGAGCTACAGGTATGAATGATGGACAACAGATGACAGAGCTACATGTATGAATGACGGACAACAAATAACAGCTACATGTATAAATGACAGACAACAGATGACAGAGCTGCATGTATGAATGACGGAAAACAGATGACAGAGCTACATGTATGAATGACGGACAACAGATGACATAGCTACATGTTTGAATGACAAGACAACAGATGACAGAGCTACATGTATGAATGACAGATGACAGAGTTACGTGTATGAATGATTGACAACAGATCACATAGTTACATGTATGAATGACGGACAACAGATGACAACTTCACGTATGAATGACAGACAACAGATGCCATAGCTACATGACATTTTATTAATGACAGACAACAGATGACAGATCTAGCTACCTGTATGAATGACGGACAACAGATGACAGAGCTACATATATGAATGACGGACAACAGATATCAGAGCTACATGTATGAATGACAGACGACAGATGACAGAGCTACATGTATGAATGACAGACAACAGATGACAGCTTCATGTATGAATGACAGACAACAGATGTCATAGCTACATGAAATTGTATAAATGACAGACGGCAGATGACAGAGCTACATGTATGAATGATATACAACAGATGACAGAGCTTCATAACATTGTATAAATGACGGACAACAGATGACATAGCTACATGTATGAATGACAGACAATAGATGACATAGCTACATGTATGAATGACGGACAAC
>SAYR01038665.1:1225762-1240965 GCA_004382745.1 Argopecten irradians irradians | reverse complement strand
TATGAATGATGGACAACAGATGACAGAGCTACATGGATAAATGACAGATGACAGAGCTACATGTATGAATGACAGACAAAAAATGCCATAGCCACATGTATGAATGACAAGACAACAGATGACAGAGCTACATGTATGAATGACAGATGACAGAGTTACGTGTATGAATGATGGACAACAGATGACAGAGCTACATGTGTGTATGACGGACAACAGATAACAGAGCTACATGTATGAATAACAGACAACAGATGACAGAGCTACATATATGAATGACAGATGAAAGATGACAGAGCTAAATGTATTAATGACGGACATCAGATGACAGAGTTACGTGTATGAATGACAGACAACAGATGACATAGTTACATGTATGAATGACGGACAACAGTTGACAACTTCATGTATGAATGACAGACAAAAGATGTCATAGCTACATGACATTTTATTAATGACAGACAACAGATGACAGAGCTTCATGTATGAATGACGGACAACAGATGTCATAGCTACATGAAATTGTATAAATGACAGACGGCAGATGACAGAGCTACATGTATGAATGATGGGCAACAGATGACAGAGCTACATAACATTGTATAAATGACGGACAACAGATGACATAGCTACATGTATGAATGACGGACAACATATGACATAGCTTCATGTATGAATGATAAGACAACAGATGACAGAGCTACATGTATGAATGACGGACAACAGATGACATAGCTTAATGTATGAATGACAGACAATAGATGACAGAGCTACATGTATGAATGATTGAAAAACAGATGACAGAGCTACATGTATGAATGATGGACAAGAGATGACAGAGCTACATGGATAAATGACAGATGACAGAGCTACATGTATGAATGACAGACAACAAATGCCATTGCTACATGTATGAATGACAAGACAACAGATGACAGAGCTACATGTATGAATGACAGATGACAGAGTTACGTGTATGAATGACAGACAACAAATGCCATAGCTACATGTATGAATGACAAGACAACAGATGACAGAGCTACATGTATGAATGATGGACAAGAGATGACAGAGCTACATGTATGAATGATGGACAACAGATGACAGAGCTACATGTATGAATGACAGAAGACAGATGACAGAGCTACATGTATGAATGACGGACAACAGGTGACAGAGCTACATGTATGAATGACGGACAACAGATGACATAGTTACATGTTTGAATGACAAGACAACAGATGACAGAGCTACATTTATGAATGACAGATGACAGAGTTACGTGTATGAATGACGGACAACAGATGCCATAGCTACATGACATTTTATTAGTGAAAGACAACAGATGACAGAGCTACATGTATAAATGACGCACAACAAATGACAGAGCTACATGTATGAATGACGGACAACAGATATCAGAGCTACATGTATGAATGACAGACGACAGATGACAGAGCTACATGTATGAATGACAGACAACAGATGACAGAGCTACATGTATGAATGACGGACAACAGATGACATAGCTTCATGTATGAATGACAGACAACAGATGACAGAGCTACATGTATGAATGATTGAAAAACAGATGACAGAGCTACATGTATGAATGATGGACAACAGATGACAGAGCTACATGGATAAATGACAGATGACAGAGCTACATGTATGAATGACAGACAACAAATGCCATAGCTACATGTATGAATGACAAGACAACAGATGACAGAGCTACATGTATGAATGACAGATGACAGAGTTACGTGTATGAATGATGGACAACAGATGACAACTTCATGTATGAATGACAGACAACAGATGTCATAGCTACATGACATTTTATTAATGACAGACAACAGATGACAGATTTAGCTACCTGTATGAATGACAGACAACAGATGACATAGCTACATGTATGAATGACAAGACAACAGATGACAGAGCTACATGTATGAATGACGGACAAAAGATGACATAGCTACATGTATGAATGATGGACAACAGATGACAGAGCTACATGTATGAATGTTGGACAACAGATGTCAGAGCTACATGTATGAATGACAGAAGACAGATGACAGAGCTACATGTATGAATGACAGACAACAGATGACAGCTTCATGTATGAATGACAGACAACATATGTCATAGCTACATGAAATTGTATAAATGACAGATGGCAGATGACAGAGCTACATTTATGAATGACATACGACAGATGACAGAGCTGCATGTATAAATGACGGACAACAGATGACAGAGCTACATGTGTGTATGACGGACAACAGATGACAGAGCTACATGTATAAATGACAGACAACAGATGACAGAGCTACATGCATGAATGACAGATGACAGATGACAGAGCTACATGTATTAATGACGGACATCAGATGACAGAGTTACGTGTATGAATGACAGACAACAGATGACATAGTTACATGTATGAATGACGGACAACAGATGACAACTTCATGTATGAATGACAGACAAAAGATGTCATAGCTACATGACATTTTATTAATGACAGACAACAGATGACAGAGCTTCATGTATGAATGACGGACACAAATGACAGAGCTACATGTAAGAATGACGGACAACAGATGACAGAGCTACATGTATGAATGACAGACGATAGATGACAGAGGTACATGTATGAATGACGGACAACAGATGACAGAGCTACATGTATGAATGACAGATGACAGAGTTATGTGTATGAATGACGGACAACAGATGACAGAGCTACATGTATGAATGACGGACAACAGATGACAACTTCATGTATGAATGACAGACAACAGATGACAGAGCTACATGTATGAATGACCGACAACAGATGACAGAGCTACATGTATGAATGAGGGACAACAGATGACAGAGCTACATGAATGAATGACGGACGAAAGATGACAGAGTTACTTGTATGAATGACTGACGACAGATGACAGAGCTACTTGTATGAATGACGGACAACAGTTGACAGAGCTTCATGTATGAATGATGGACAACAAATGACAGAGCTACATGTATGAATGACTGACAACAGATGACAGAGCTAACTGACATTGTATAAATGATGGACAACAGATGACAGAGCTACATGACATTGTATAAATGATGGACAACAGATGACAGAGCTACATGTATGAATGACCGACAACAGATGACAGAGCTACATGTATGAATGATGGACAACAGATGACAGAGCTACAGGTATGAATGATGGACAACAGATGACAGAGCTACATGTATGAATCCTGGGCAACAGTTGGCAAAGCTTCATGTATGAATGACAGACGACAGATGACAGAGCTACATGTGTGTATGATGGACAACAGATGACAGAGCTACATGTATGTATGACGGACATCAGATGACAGAGTTACATGTATGAATGATGGACAATAGATGACAGAGCTACATGTGTGTATGACGGACAACAGAAGACAGAGCTACATGTATGAATGACGGACAACAGATGACAGAGCTACATGTATGAATGACAGACAACAGATGACAGAGCTACATGTATGAATGACAGACAACAGATTACAGAGCTACTTGTATGAATGACGGACAACAGATGACAGAGCTTCATGTATGAATGACAGACGACAGATGACAGAGCTACATGTATGAATCCTGGACAACAGTTGGCAAAGCTTCATGTATGAATGACAGACGACAGATGACAGAGCTACGATTATGTCCTATTAATCATAATGTTGCAAAACATCCAGTGGTGAAAATGATACAGTTGGTGTGTGTCAGGAATATTTTTAATTAAATTCAGCAGTATCCAATATTTCTAACATAAACTGATCATTCATTTTAACCATCTTTGCTTCATGTCTAAATTATGTTTGTAAACACATTAACTGGCACACATCTCTCATACTTCTCGTTAGAAAGTCTTGTGCTCCAAATATGGCAGGTTGACCATATAAGGAGTGGCCTACAATATTTTATGATGACAGAAATAAAAACTTTGCCTGGAACAAAATGGAGGCAGGTATGATTATTCATTGTATGTGAAAAGTACCAGTATTCAGAAACACATGATATTGAACAATTGAATAGTTGTTACTATTTTGCCAAACCATGCATCAGTTTGGGTTGAATCCCCTGTAGGTGCCTCATGATCAGATGGTAGCTTTGAATCAAAGTCGTGAATGGATAGTGTTTGTTTTCATTGCTATGCAGTGTGCAAACATCCTCGTCGCTTTGCCTAAGTTAGTTTTGCAAACAATGGTATAGTAAGATTACTGTCTGAAGGTAACTCTGATTTTCAGAGTAGACAGTTTCCGGATTACACAGGTTTTACGTACTATAATGGATTAATATGCGGGGACCAAACAATTTAATTGGTAAGGGTAAGTTTCCAGTTTGTACAGGGTCCGGTTTAGACAAGTGACACTGTATTGTCCTAAGGATAAAAGAATCAATGGTGTCATTTGTTAACCAGTAATTTATTATGAGACAATATTTACATTTGCCAGAGAGGCTCCCACGACTCTAATGATATTCAGGATCTGCATTATTAGTGAATAAATCTACCAAGAGATGGTATTCTTAAATTAGTTTTATACCTATATTAAACATGAATGGGAGTCCTGTTTACTGACACCAAGTTCAACATAGGAACATTGACACTGTTAAGTAAAATGAATCAGTTTAGTTATAAAATTATCATAAAAAAACGTCTGAGATTACTAATGAGTTTTTGTTGTCTTTTCAAATTATTCATATAGACTTTTTATGGAGGTGTGTATACACCTTCCATTATAAAATCACTCAGGTTTCTCAATATAACCGGAACACTATACCTTGGTAATCCTATCGGCAATCTCCGTAACTACGGGAGATAACTTTTACACTGTGTATTGTAACGTTCGATATCGCGTGTTACATTTATTCTTGGTCGCGCGCAGCACGAAAAAGGTCTACATGTTCTAATAAGCTATTTCTAGCATTTAACTGAAATTATATCGATTTTGACTCACAAATCCTTTAACTAGGCAATTTCTCTATGTAACTGTGTCAGTAAACAGGACCCCATTCATGTTTAATATAGTATAAAAACTATAAGAATACATCCTTTAGATTTATTCACTAAATGCAATCCTAATATCATAGATTCGTGGAGCCCTCTGCAAATTAATATCTTCAAATAAATTACTGGTATACAAATACACCATTGATTCTTATCCTAGACATAACAGTCATTGTCAAACCGGACCCTGAAAACTGAAACTACCCTTACCAATTAAATGTTTGTCCCCTCTATACATTTATAGTACGTATAAACCTGTGTAATCCGAAACTGTCTACTCTAAAATCAGACTTACCTTCAGAACAGTTAATCTTACTTTATACCATTGTTGCAAAAACAACTTAGCAAGCGACGAGATGTTGCACACTGCATAGCAATGAAAACAAACACCTAATCCATTCACGACTTGTGATTAAAGCTACCATCTACATGAGGCACCTACAGGATTCAACCCAAACTAAGCTGTTTGCAAAAAAGTACAACTATTCAATTGTTCAATATCATGTGTTCAATATGTGTACTTTTCACATTGAATAATAATCATACCGCCTCCATTTTTGTTCAGGCAAAGTATATCATAAATGTACACTCCTTATATGGCAATCCTGCCGATATGGTTAGCACCAAACTTCTAACGAGAATCAGAATGTGCCATTAATGTTTCAACATAATTAACATGAAACAAAGATGGTTAATAATGATATATCATTTATGTTAGAAATAATGATACTGCTGAATTTAATTAAAAAATATTCCTGACAACACCAACTGTATCATTTTCACCACTGATTGCAACATTATATTAATAGACATAATCTAGCCCTCTTCATCTGTCGTCTGAATTCATACATGAGCTTTCCAATACTGTGTCCAGATTCAACATGTAGCTCTGCTCATCTTCGTCTGTCATTCATACATAAAGCTTCTTTCATCGTTCCGCATTCATACAAGTAGCTCTGTAATCTGTTTCTGTCATTCCATTACAGTACTCTAGTCATCTGTTTCGTCATTCATACATGACTCTTCATCGTTTCCGTCTTCATACAATTAGCTCGTCTTCTGTTGTCCGTCATACACACATGTAGCTCTTCATCTATTGTCCATCATTCATCATGTAACTCTGTCATGATCCTATGCATACATGAGCTCTTCATCGTGTCCATTCAACACACAGTAGCTCATTCATCTGTCGTCTGTCATCATACATTGAAGCTTTGCCAACTGTGCCAGGATTCATACATGTAGCTCTTCATCTGTTGTCCACTTTTTCATACCTGATACGCTCTGCATCTCTGTTGATCCATCATTCTACTAATTAGCTCTTCATCTTTGTCTATCATACATGTAGCTCTTCATCTTTGTCCATATTTAATCTAATTCATGTAGCTCTGTCATCTTTATCTTCAATCAACATGTAGCTCTGTCATCTGTTGTCGGTCATTTCATACAATGTCATGAGCTCTTTCATCTGTCAATCATTTATACAATTCATTGCTCTTATCTGTTCCTCAATTCATACATACTCTGTCAATCTTGTCGTCATTCAACAGTAGCTTTCATCTGTTGCGTCATCATTACATGTCAGCTCTGTTCATCTGTTCGCATTTTATAAATCATGTAGCATCTTGCACTGCTGCCATTTATTACTAATGTCATGTCACTTCGTCTCTGTCTCATCATTATACCAATGGCATGTAGACTCTTTCATCTGTTGTTCCATCATTTATACAATGTATGTACTCTTCATCGTTGTCCATCATATACAATTTCAGTTAGCCTGTCACTCTGTTGTCAGTCATTCTATACATTAGCTCTGTTCATCGTTGTCTGCCATTTATTACAATCATTACTCTTTCATCTGTTTCCATCATTCTATACAATTCAGAGCTCTGTCATGTTGTCCTCATTTATTACAATGTCCAGTTAGCTCTCATCTGTGCGTCATCACATACATTAGCTCTGTCTTTATTGTCCATCATTCATACATGAACTCTGCCAACTGTGCCCGTCTTTCAACAATTTAGCTCTGTTATCCTGTCTCATCCATTCATATCAAGTCAAGACTCTTCATCTTTCGTCCGTCATTCTATTCATGTAGCTCTTCACTTCGTTGTCCCTCATTCATTACATGTAGCTTTGTCATCTGTTGCTCATTCACATGTATCTCGTCATCTGTTGTCTGCTTCATACATATTCACTGTTTCCGTCATTCAATATCAGTACCTGTCACTCTGTGTCCGCAATTCAACACATAATCTCTTGCATCCGTCATTCATTACATGTTAGCTCTATCATCTGTGTCCTCATCAACATGTACCTCTGTCATCATTCTCGTCATTTCAACTGTAGCTTCTGTCATTTTGTCCGTCATTCTTACAGTAGCTCTTCCATTTGTGTCGTCATCATACATGAAGCTCTTCATCTTGCTGTCATTAATAAATAATTCATGTAGCTAACATCTTTTGTCTGCATTCATACATGAATGTCATCTGTCGTCCGTCATTCATAATGTAACTATTCATCTGTTGCTGTCATTTCATCACGTAACTCTGTCATCTGATGTCCGTCATTAATACATGAGTACTTCTTCATCTTCATGTCATTTCATCATCAGCTCTCATCTGTTGTCTGCATTATTACATGTACTCTGTCAATCTTTTGTCCGTCATACACACATGAGCTCTGTCATCGTTGTCTCATTAATCATGCACTCTTCATCGTCGTATGCATTCATAATGTAGCCTCTATCGCCATTGCATTTTACAATTTCACGTAGCTATGACATTATGTTGTCTGTTCATTCATACATTTAAGCTTCATCTTTTGGTCTGTCTTCATACATGTAGCTCCATCTGTTCTTCATTCAACATTAGCTGACATCTGTGTCCAAATTTCATAATTAGCTCTGTCATCTGCCATCATCATAACATGTACTCTGTCACTTTGTTGTCACATACATGTAGCGTATTCATCTTTGTCCTCATCATACATTGCTCTGTCATCTTTTTGTCTTTCATTCATACATTGCTACTCATCTTTTCGTCATCATACATAAGCTTAAATCTTCATCGTCTGCATAATAAAATTCATGAGCTATACAATCTTGTCTTCATTCATACTATTTTGAAGTTTGTCATTATTGCGTCATTCACACAACTCTGTCACTGTCATTCATTTTTACAGAGCTCGTCATTTTGTCTTGTCTCATACATGAGCTATGGCATTTTTTTTATTAGCTCGTCATCTGTTGTCCATCATTACAACATGTAGCTCTGCAGTCTCTTGTCCATCATCATACATGTGCTCTGTCATCTTGTTGTTATCTTATTTTATTTTGTCTTCATATACACGTAACTCTTCATCTGTCATTCATAATGACTTCATCTTTCGTCTTGTCCATTCAACATGTAGCAATGGCATTGTTGTCTGTCATTCATACATGTGCTCTCTATCTTCATACCATGTAGCTCTGTTTTCAGTCTCTTGTCCATCACAACATGTAGCTCTTTTCATCTGTTTTTCAATCATTCATACAGACTCTCATCTTATTGGTCTGTACATTCTAATATTTAACTATTCATCTGTCTCTCTTATACTCTTTTCATTCTGTGTTATCATTCATACATAGCATTCTTATTTGTCCGTCCATTCATACATGTAGCTATGTACTGTTGTCCGTCATTTTAACAATGTTATGTTATATCCATTTATTATATTTGTATCTTGTCATCTGCCGTTCGTCATTTATTACCAATTTCATGTGTCTATACATCTGTTTTGTCCGTTATTATTAAGCCTTCATCTGTTGTCTGCATTAATAAAATGCAGTAGCTATGAATCTTTTGTCTTCATTCAACATGAATTTCAACTGTTTCGTTATCTATTATTCTATTCATCTATGTCTTTATTTCATACATGTATCTATGTCTCTTTGCCTCTTCAATGTGTAGCTCTTCAGTTGTTTCTTGTCATTCATACATTAAGCTTTCATCTTTCCGTCATTCATACAGTAAGCTAATCTTCATCTTTTGTCATTATAAATCTATATTATGACATCTGTTGTCTCATCATACATGAAGTTGCATCGTTCCATCATCATACACGTAACTCTGTCATCGTCACAACATGTAGCTCTTACTAGTAGTCTTCATTCTATAATGTACTATCAGCATTGTGTCTGTCATCATACATTAAGCTCTTCATCTTCATTTATCATGTACTCTTCATCTTGTCCATCATCAACATGACTCTTATCTCAATCATTTCATACAATGTAGCTTGTCATCTTTGTTCTGATTTCATACATTGAATATTTCATCTTTGTCCTGCATTCTGACATGTACTCTTAATCTGTGTCTGTCATTCATACAACTGATCTTAATTTCTTCGATCATTCATTTTACAGTTGTTAGCTTTCTATATTTATTTTTGTTGTCCGTCATTTACTATATCATTTGCTTGTCTGTCATTTGTGTGGTGGTTTTTTTTTTGCTTGCCGTCTAATATTTATTTATATTTACATTGTTCTATAGCTCTGCACTGTTTTGTCTTATTCTTATCTTAATAAAATAAATTTTCATTTGTGTGGTTCGTGAGCTTTATTTTATTTTCAATATTTTTATTTTTTGTGTCTTTTTGCATCTGTTTTGTTCCGTCATTCTTATTACACTAACTCTTGTTTTCATCTTTTTGTCTATTCATATAATGTTAGCTTCCTTCCTTCTGTCATCTGTTTCTTTGTCATTTTTCATATAATGGCTATTTTAACATTTCATCTGGGTGGGTTTCCTGTGTCGTCATTGCAACATTGCTAGCTTCTTCAACCTTGTTCCTTCTTGTTTTCATTCATTTAATACATGTAGTTCGTCATCTGTTCTTTTCTGTCATTCTCTTCCATACACTTAGCCTTCTGTAATCTTTTCTGTTTTTTGTTTTTCTATTTCATTCATTATCCATGTATGCTTTCGTCTTTTTATCTCTTGTTTCTCATCATCATACATACACCTTTGTCATTCGTTTGTCTCTTTTTCATCATTACATTTAGCTTTTTATGCATTTGTTGTCTCTTCATCATACATACTTATAACTCTGCATCTTCTGGTCATTCATTACATGTTGTAGCTCTTGTTCTTCATTCTTGTTTATGTCTTCATTTTCATACTTTCTTTATGTAATGCTAATGGTCATTTTTGTTGTCTTTTCACTTTTATACTATGTTCTTATTTTTTAGCTATTTATTTCTTTGTTTTCTTCATATTTTTATTCGTCTATATTTATTTCCGTTCTCTTTCTGATTTTTAACTATTTTTATTACTGTTTCTTATAATTTTATTTCTTTTATTCAAGTTGTTTTTTAGCATTTTTTCTTTCATTTTCTATCTCTTTAATCTATTCTTAAAGTCTCTTTTTTCTTATTTTTCATTACTTACTGTTTTTATTCTTCTGTCATCTTGTTATTCATCTTATTTTTTTCTCTTTTTCAATGTTTAGCTCTGTTCATTTTTCTTTTTATTTTTTTTGTTCTTTTGTCATTTCATTACTTATCTAGATTTTAATGCTTTTTATGTCATTTTTTCTTTTGTTTCTTATTTTCGTATATCATTTTTTTATGTCTTTCTTGTACATATTTTTTTTTTTTTTTTTGTTTTTTTTTTTTTGTTTCTTTCTTTATTTTTTGTGTTTTTTCTTTTTTTTATTTTCTCATTCATTATTCTTTTTTTTAATTTGGTTGGATTATGGGTATTTTGTTAATATGTTTTTTTTCTTCATATTTATTTTTTTTTTTTTTTTATTATTTTTTTTTTTTTATTAATAATTTTGTCTCGTCATATTTCCATTTACATGTATCTTCATTTTGTCAAATTCTTTGTGGTATTTTTTCTCTTCTTTTTTTTCTTATTTTTTTAGTTATCTTCTTAAATTTTTGTTCTATTTTTGTGTTTTGAATAGCTCTCTCTTTTTTTTCTCATCGTGTTGTTTTCCACTATTTTGTATATCATATACTCTTTTTTTCATCTGCCGTCTTTGTTTCATTTTATTACAAATGTTATTGATGTTTATAGCTTTTTCTTTTTTTATACATTTCGTTATTTTTGTTCTGTTCTTCTATACATTTGTTATCTTTCTGTTTTTCAATCTGTCTCTTTCTATTTCATTATATTTGTTTACCTTTTTTTTCTGATATCTGTGTTCTCAATTTACCATTATCTCATTTTATACTGTGTTTTCGTCATTTATTTACATTTAGCTCTGTATCTGTTTGTCTTTCACTCTAATATAAATTATTTAAGTATTTGCATTCTGTGTTTCTTGTGTTTCCCTTTTCATTCATTAACACTTTTTTAACTTTCTGTCATCTTTTCTCATAATATTTGTAGCTTCTGTCTATTTGTTGCTTTTCATCTTTCAAACTAATTGTTAACTTTATCATTTCGTGCCTGTTATTTTTCATATCATTTGTAGCTTTCTTGTTCAATCCTGTGTCCGTCATTCAATACTATTTTTGTACTCTTCATCTCTCATTACATTGTTATCGCTTTTGTTTCATCTGTTGTTTCCATCATTTCATAACATGTAGCTCTGTCATCTCTTTATCTCATCATTCTAACATTTACAATCTTTCATTCATCTGTGTCTTTTTCTTTCATCATAATTTTTAGCTATGGTCTTTTTCTGTTCTGTCATTCATTACTACGCAACTCTGTTTCATGTCACAACATTGTTATCATTCTTCTATCTTTTGTCTTGTCATTTTTTATACATTTACAATGCATTGTTTTGTCTGTCTTCATACATGTAGCCTTCGTCATTCTGTATTTTTATTCCATTGTTAGTCTTCTTTATTATACTCTGTTCAATCGTTTTTTCATATTCATTTCATACTATGTACTTCTTCATTTCTTTATTTCCTCATTCTCAGTTAATTTATTGTCCATTCTGGTGTACCGTTATTTCATAACATTAGCTTCTCTTTCATTTTCTTGTTGTCTTATCACTTGCTACATTTAAGTTCTTATGTTATAGGTTTGTGCCTTCATTCATACATGTAGCTTCTTTTAATCATCGGGTTCTTTCATTTTAAACAATTGTCACTTTCCTATGAGCTCTGTTTCATCTTGTTCATTCATTACATGTTGCTTTCTATTCTTGTCACTTCTCTCTGTTAATTCTTCATTATTACTAATTCATTAGCTATGACCATCTTTGATGTGTCTTCATTATCAACATGAGCTCTTTCATTCGGTTTATGTTCTTCTTTTGCTTCTTTCATAAAATATTTGCATGAGCGTTTATACATTCGTTTGTCTCATTTCATACATTAAGTTTAATGTTTTTCTCCGTCTATTCTTATACATGTAACTTTAGTCTATCTATTGTCTTTCTATTTTCATTACATCGTTATACTCTTGTCATTTTCTGATTGTCCATCATTATACTGTATCTGTCATTCTTTCATCGTCATTCTATATATTGTAGCTTATACATTCTTTTGCGTGTCATTCATATTTATGAAGTTTTGCTCAAACTGTTTTATGTCTTGTGTCATCATACATGAAATACTATTCTCTATCGTCTGTCATCATACACTTAACCTCTTGTCACTTGTATGTTCCATCATTAATTAAACATGTTAGCGTCGTTTGTCGAGGGGGGGGTCCGCGGTGTCTCCCCGTGTTTATATTTTCTAAACACCTTATTCTTAGTGCAATGTTTGCTTGTAGATGACATTTGGTTAGTCTACTCATTGTTAATTCTGTTTATTGTTATGCTTATTATACAAGTCTGTTCACTTCAACTAATCATTGTAGGGCTTTCTATTTCTTTGTTCTGATTGATCTTTTAAAAGCTACCTCATCACTATTAAGAATAGTAATAACTCTTTGTTATGTTCAATATAAATTTATGTACCCTACTCGATCTTTATTTTTATACCGGCTTTTGAACACATCCTCATCGGTCAATTTTGCCTTGTTAGATCATTAATAAACACAAAAGATAATTTCAGCCCTTCTAAGCACGATAATCAAACAGGAATTATCTTTTATAGAGAACTAGCTTTATATTTTTCAATAATATATTGATGTACATATCCATAATCCCATTATTGGACATTTTTAGTCTATTCGTTAGCTCGTCATCGAGCCTAAATTTCCTGTGTGTGTACATTGTAATTAATTACTACAAAAAAATTTTTAAGGATTTGACATTCATGTCTTAAACTTGACTTTTAGGAAATGCGTTCCGCGCAGCGGAAAAATTTTTTCCTTGAATAAAGTCAATGGAAATTCAAATGTGTCACTGCGAGCCATTATCTAATATAGACTTGAAATTCACAGTCGTGCGAATATACTTTTCATTTCATTACTTATGTTAGCCTGTCTTCTCTTCTTGTCATCATTACTATGTTAAGCTTTTTTATCTTTCGTTGTTCTGCGGGGCGCCCGGGATGACCAATAACAGAGACATGTTTGTCCACCCTTTTCGGTGGAAATTCTAGTGGGGCGGGGGAGATGTCCCCCCCCTCCCCCCCCCCCCCCCGAATGATTGCGATATAATTTTTGTGCACTCGGCCAACCGTTGTGTGAACATTTCCAGACAATACAATAATGTAGAGCCCGCCGTCCTCGTTCTGATGTCAAGTCTTACTTGTTTCTTTTGTCCGCCCAATTTCGTTATTATTTATTTTATCTACACATTTTTTTTGATAAGTTATGACCGCATTAATACATGCAGTTTCTTTCATGTATAGTTATGTTCTCAATTTCTCCAATTACTATCTAGTATTAATGGCTTATATTGTCAATCGCTACTATGTATGTACTGTTGATATAAAATTTTAAAAAAAAATGATAACAATAAAAATACATGTTACGAAATTTTGAGCCCTATTTCACCTCCAGTCATTTCACCTTAAATCAGTATGGCTTCGTTTAATTATTTTTATTTGTCTTGTGTTCTGGTGGTGTTGAGAAAGTAAAACGTCGACGAGTGGAGTTACTACCAACTCCTGCGCATTGCTCTGTTGATTTGACGGCCGGGAAACAATAAATAATATTTTTGTGTTTCCTTGAAAACATAAAGTGCCTTTTCGTGATCTTCGTCGATATTTTGAGTCTTGTACCAATTTATATTTCATAGACTAATGCAAAATATTTCAAGTTATGAAATTTACACGTCTTGTTATATGACATTTAGTTTGAAATGTTTCATCTAGTTAATCAAAACTCCTTTCGAATTAAGACAGCGTCTTCTTCATCATTAATCGATTTGTACGATGTTCAATGCTGGAGGTAGTATTTTAAACTCTCAACCTGATGCGCACCACCCTATTTAAGCGCCAATCGTTTTATACTACATGTATTTCCTCTTATAAACTTAATCCTCACAATTTCATTAATACATTGTAGTATACGATCCCATTTGAATTTCAAAATCTTGTACAGGTGTTATTCAAATTCTTGTCTAGATGTTGTACTAATATATATGCAACTAATGCTGAGACAAGGACTGAGATAGCGTATTTATATTAGAGCAATACTAGGAGTGTATGTGTGGGTTCACGCATGCATACCTTACATAGACCACATGTTCATGTAGCTACCTAGTTGTATCATTTCTACGAACAAATATTATCCAAGGTTATTAATAGCGTCGTAATACACCATTTGGTGCAATACATCGTATATTATGGTATACATATCCTATGATGTTAGACCTCTTTCATACTATCTGTTATTTTTATTCAAATTTTCATCATATCGACTTAATTTTCTAATCTTTATTTCCGGATCTGGTTGTGTGATTGTAATACAAAAAAAAGTAAAATTTTGTTCTCCGTCAAATACACTTGTAGTAGAAGCCCCCTTGCAGTTCTAGCTTGGATTCCACGAACATAAACAAGTTTATGCTACTTAACTATACGGGTCTTTTTTCTTTTCCATAACGCATTCGATATAATGTATATAACAAAACATAGTGACTATCAATTTACTTTATAATATTTAAATTTCTGTAGTCCTTTCTGTCCACACCAATTGTACTCTGGTCATATTTTTGTGTTCATAGTGGTAGCTGTGCAAATAAAAATATTGGTCCATAACATACGAGAACTACATGTCTAATCGATGTCTTATGATCAATATAT
>SAYR01038665.1:1193621-1223882 GCA_004382745.1 Argopecten irradians irradians | reverse complement strand
TACCAGGTAGCAAGTGACCAATGCGTTCTATTGAACCATTGTATTTTCTTTCAATCACAATGAATCTTTGTAATGTATATATAAAAATAACAAAGGTATAGAAACATCCAAGGAGTTTAGCGAAAGACTTAAAAGGGCATGGTTATGGAAACAGATGGTAGAAAAGGTCAGTATATATGACTGGTGAAGTATTTCAAGTATAAAACAACCGACGGGAAAGCCTAGTGCAGTATTAGTAAAAGGCAAACTGTTGCTGATAGATATTTTGTCATGGAATTTATTTCAAACATTACGTCTAGAAAATATAAAGCACGACAGTTAACTTAAGAAACCTGATGCAATGTTTGCCATAATTTGCAGCATTGAACACTTGCTTTGGGATAAGATCATTGGAGAATACCGGTATGTGCATGGACTTTGAGGAAGCTGTTCTATGCTTTATCTTAATTAACAAAATACCATATAGTTTTGAAATTGTGAAAATTACATGTCTTTTTCATGATTTTGAATAACACCTCCTTCAGTACTTACAGTACTTTGATTCTTATCACATTGACCATGCCTGTTCAAGTTAAATAGTTGAAGCAGCCAATTCCAAATGTTTACTGAATTGCACTTAAAATATTTTTTTGCTATGAAATAGTATAAAATTGTATATATAACAATTTGAGGATTATAAGATTGCAATAATTTGAGATATAAATGGAATCTTGGTGGCAGATAAAACAAATTTTGCCCTAACAAACCTTTACTTGCTAAATAAAAACAGAAACATATACATGTATAATACATATTATGTACATGTATAAATGTTTCTGATATTAGTTATATTGGCCACTGTGGCAATTTACCCAAAGTAAAGATCGTCGGAAACCATTACTGAAGATGTTACATGGCCAGGAGCATGGCAAACACATTTCAGTTGTACACTTACATATGTTTCTATTCCAGATTTTGAAAAACTGGAAAAGGCTTGCATGAAAAAAGCTCTGGATAAGAATTACTTGAAGGTTTTCAAAGTGCCAATATCCAACTGTGTCCTTGTAAGAGGGACTGCAGAAAAAACAACAGAAAGTACACTGGAATATTACTTTGAAAATACCCGCAGAAGTGGAGGTGGTGATGTGCTGGAAGTCAAGGACCGGGAAGATGGATCCTTCCTCATCCTGTTTGATGATCACACAGGTTAGCATGTCATTAGATCATAAAGTCATGGATTACACAGGTTAGCATGTCATTAAATCATAAAGTCATGGATTAGGTTACACAGGTTAGCATGTCATTAGATCATAAAGTCATGGATTAGATTACACAGTTTAGCATGTCATTAAATCATAAAGTCATGGATTAGGTTACACTGGTAAGCATGTCATTAAATCATAAAGTCATGGATTAGGTTACACAGGTTAGCATGTCATTATATCATAAAGTCATGGATTAGGTTACACAGGTTAGCATGTCATTATATCATAAAGTCATGGATTAGGTTACACAGGTTAGCATGTCATTAAGTCATAAAGTCATGGATTAGGTTACACAGGTAAGCATGTCATTAAGTCATAAAGTCATGGATTAGGTTACACAGGTAAGCATGTCATTAAGTCATAAAGTCATGGATTAGGTTATACAGGTTAGCTTGTCATTAAATCATAAAGTCGTGGATTAGGTTACACAGGTTAGCTTGTCATTATATCATAAAGTCGTGGATTAGGTTCCACAGGTAAGCATGTCATTAAGTCATAAAGTCATGGATCAGGTTACACAGGTTAGCATGTCATTAAATCATAAAGACATGGGTTACACAGGTTAGCATGTCATTAAGTCATAAAGTCATGGATTAGGTTACACAGGTTAGCATGTCATTAAATCATAAAGTCATGGATTAGGTTACACAGGTTACCATGTCATTATATCATAAAGTCATGGATTAGGTTACACAGGTTAGCATGTCATTAAGTCATAAAGTCATGGATTAGGTTACACTGGTTAGCATGTCATTAAGTCATAAAGTCATGGATTAGGTTACACATGTTAGCATGTTATTAAGTCATAAAGTCATGGATTAGGTTACACAGGTTAGCATGTCATTAAGTCATAAAGTCATGGATTAGGTTACATAGGTTAGCATGTCATTATATCATAAAGTCATGGATTAGGTTACACAGGTTAGCATGTCATTATATCATAAAATCATGAATTACACAGGTTAGCATGTCATTAAGTCATAAAATCATGGATTAGATTACACAGGTTAGCATGTCATTAAATCATAAAGTCATGAATTACACAGGTTAGCATGTCATTAAGTCATAAAATCATGGATTAGATTACACAGGTAAGCATGTCATTAAGTCATAAAGTCATGGATTAGGTTATACAAGTTAGCTTGTCATTATATCATAAAGTCATGGATTAGGTTACACAGGTAAGCATGTCATTAAGTCATAAAGTCATGGATGAGGTAACACAGGTAAGCATGTCATTATATCATAAAGTCATGGATTAGGTTACACAGTTTAGCATGTCATTAAGTCATAAAGTCATGGATTAGGTTATACAGGTTAGCTTGTCATTATATCATAAAGTCATGGATTAGGTTACACAGGTTAGCATGTCATTAGATCATAAAGTCATGGATGAGGTTACACAGGTAAGCATGTCATTATATCATAAATTCATGGATTAGGTTACACAGGTTAGCTTGTCATTAAATCATAAAGTCATGGATCAGGTTACACAGGTTAGCATGTCATTAAATCATAAAGTCATGGATTAGGTTACACAGGTTAGCTTGTCATTAGATCATAAAGTCATGGATTAGGTTCAACAGGTTAGCATGTCATTATATCATAAAGTCATGGATTAGGTTTCACAGGTTAGCATGTCATTAAATCATAAAGTCATGGATTAGGTTACACAGGTTAGCATGTCATTATATCATAAAGTCATGGATTACACAGGTTAGCATGTCATTAAGTCATAAAGTCATGGATAAGGTTACACAGGTTAGCATGTCATTAAATCATAAAGTCATGAATTACACAAGTTAGCATGTCATTAAATCATAAAGTCATGGATTAGGTTACACAGGTTAGCATGTCATTAAGTCATAAAGTCATGGATTAGGTTACACAGGTTAGCATGTCATTATATCATAAAGTCATGGATAAGGTTACACAGGTAAGCATGTCATTAAGTCATTAAGTCATGAATTACACAGGTTAGCATGTCATTATATCATAAAGTCATGGATTAGGTTACACAGGTTAGCTTGTCATTATATCATAAAGTCGTGGATTAGGTTCCACAGGTTATCATGTCATTAAATCATAAAGTCATGGATTAGGTTACACAGGTTAGCATGTCATTAAATCATAAAGTCATGGATCAGGTTACACAGGTTAGCATGTCATTAAGTCATAAAGTCATGAATTAGGTTACACAGGTTAGCTTGTCATTATATCATAAAGTCATGGATTAGGTTACACAGGTTAGCATGTCATTATATCATAAAGTCATGGATTAGGTTATACAGGTTAGCTTGTCATTATATCATAAAGTCATGGATTAGGTTACACAGGTTAGCATGTCATTAAATCATAAAGTCATGGATTAGGTTACACAGGTTAGCATGTCATTAAATCATAAAGTCATGGATTAGGTTACACAGGTTAGCATGTCATTAAATCATAAAGTCATGGATTAGGTTACACAGGTTAGCATGTCATTAGATCATAATGTCATGGATTAGGTTACACAGGTTAGCATGTCATTAAATCATAAAGTCATGGATTAGGTTACACAGGTTAGCATGTCATTAAATCATAAAGTCATGGATTAGGTTACACAGGTTAGCATGTCATTAAATCATAAAGTCATGGATTAGGTTACACAGGTTAGCATGTCATTAAATCATAAAGTCATGGATTAGGTTACACAGGTTAGCATGTCATTAAATCATAAAGTCATGGATTAGGTTACACAGGTTAGCATGTCATTAAATCATAAAGTCATGGATTAGGTTACACAGGTTAGCATGTCATTAAATCATAAAGTCATGGATTAGGTTACACAGGTTAGCATGTCATTAAATCATAAAGTCATGGATTAGGTTACACAGGTTAGCATGTCATTAAATCATAAAGTCATGGATTAGGTTACACAGGTTAGCATGTCATTAAATCATAAAGTCATGGATTAGGTTACACAGGTTAGCATGTCATTAAATCATAAAGTCATGGATTAGGTTACACAGGTTAGCATGTCATTAAATCATAAAGTCATGGATTAGGTTACACAGGTTAGCATGTCATTAAATCATAAAGTCATGGATTAGGTTACACAGGTTAGCATGTCATTAAATCATAAAGTCATGGATTAGGTTACACAGGTTAGCATGTCATTAAATCATAAAGTCATGGATTAGGTTACACAGGTTAGCATGTCATTAAATCATAAAGTCATGGATTAGGTTACACAGGTTAGCATGTCATTAAATCATAAAGTCATGGATCAGGTTACACAGGTTAGCTTGTCATTATATCATAAAGTCATGGATTAGGTTACACAGGTTAGCATGTCATTAAGACATAAAGTCATGGATTAGGTTACACAGGTTAGCATGTCATTAAATCAAAGTCATGGATCAGGTTACACAGGTTAGCTTGTCATTATATCATAAAGTCATGGATTAGGTTACACAGGTAAGCATGTCATTAAATCATAAAGTCATGGATTACACAGGTTAGCATGTCATTAAATCATAAAGTCATGGATTAAGTTACACAGGTTAGCATGTCATTAAGTCATAAAGTCATGGATTAGGTTACACAGGTTAGCATGTCATTAAATCATAAAGTCATGGATTAGGTTACACAGGTTAGCATGTCATTAACTCATAAAGTCATGAATTACACAGGTTAGCATGTCATTAAAAATAGGTATGAATTAGTTTACACAGGTAAGGATGAGATCATCGTGGTATGGCTTTAGTGACCACAATGTATGAATTAGATTTACATGTAATGTCTCGTACACTTTCATTTGACTTTTTGACAACCTGTCTAATCCTTCCAAAAAGGATAATCTCAATGATGTTGTATTACAAAGACTGTCCATCACTTATCATAAATATAATACATATATCTGAAGTTTGATAATTAAAGGGAGAAAAGTTATGGTTTTTATAATTTTGAATAGTTGTATTTTGTAGTAACATCTATGTTTTATGTTTCAGTGGTTGACAGAGTGCTGGAGCGATCACATACCGTAGATAACACTACTCTAGATGTGAAGCTGTTCCATGAGTTGTTAGGGGAGTCCGGAGACGATGGACCAAAGTTTAAAGTCCCAGATACTCTAGTTATCTCTGACATAGATCCTAGAAAGGTGCAGTTCCTACAGAATTCCAAACCAAACAAAGATGGTTTAGAGAAACAATTATCCTCACAGCATACACAAATAATTTGGCCTGAAAACCTCGGTGATCCAGTTAAGTTGGAATGTCTCCTTACCAAGGAAATCAAAGATTGCCGGACTTTAGCCAAAGCTTGGAAGGACACAGCACGGTTAGCTCTGGACAGGTTCCTGGATGTTCTCAGTGTCTTTAAACATGATATCCTTCAGGAGGCATGGGGTAGTGTTATCGGCGAACTTCAGAACATGAACATTTCACATCCTGATGGAGTTTCAGTGGCTGTGGAGAAAGTCAGCTATGAAATATTTGTAATGGGACACAAGAAATTTGCTGCCGAAGTTTCCCAAAGTGTGGAAAAAATCATTAAGGTAATCGTTGATGAGTTAGAGAGAAAAAAAAAGCAGATAAGTGAAACTACTCGAGGATTGAAACATTACCAGGTAATGATGCTTAGTAAAACAAACTACAAGGAAACAGTAGAGAAGAAATATCGTGGTATGAAAGTTATACTAGACTTTAAGGCTAGAACAGTAACGTATGAAGGACTCTACGGAGAGGTTAATGAAGCAAAAGCAAATTTGTTTGAAATGATTTCTGCATTAGTGTCCAGCGAAGTAAATGATTTCAGCAAGGGGAAGTATAAGTACCTGCAAGAGAAAGCTGTGAAACAATATGTGGCTGGGAAAATGAAAGATAAAAACATAACAGCAGTTTGGGAAATGCAAAACAGCAAATTTCTGGTATTTGCTATGTCGGATGAAGGGGCAGTTAACGCTGCTCATATTCTTAAAGATTCTATTTTGGAAACAAGTGTTGATGTGAAGAAAGAGTCCCTTCCTCTCTTAGCCACAGAAAAGTGGTCAGATGAAGAGCAGAATATCAAAGGCGCATGCACCGTTTTAGTGTACATCTCGGTACTTAGAGACAAACCCTGTATCCTTATATATGCCACCGATGTGGACGCTGAAATGGTGAGAGAACGGGTTTCTGATTTCCTAATAAATAACACTATTTATGACACCAAGCTTCCACTTGGTACAGGGATCATACGATTTCTTCAGTCCCATTGTGTCAGGGAGATTCAGGACATCGAACAACGTCACAAGCTGGACCAAGTGACCATTAATATCAACAACTTGGGCCTAGAAATCAAGGGTACAGAAGTGGGACTGTCAAAGGCCAAACAGGATGTAAATGCGGTTATAAGTCAAGTAGCCAGAAAGAAACATGTCTTGAGAAAGCCGGGCATCACTAAATTGATGACATCAGAAGACAGTAAACCAAAAGTAAGTCAAGTGGAGAAAATCCACCGCGTCGTGATCGTGCCGAGTGATGAGAGTGATGATGATGTAACTGGAGCCGGTCCAATGCCACTGAGACCAGATCATACACAGGAAATGGCAAGGTGTTCCCAGCCCGGATACGAACTAATGGTTGTGATGGGAGATATTACCAACCTCAAAGTCGATGTCCTCGTTAATGCAGCCAACCGTGAACTTCAGCACAATGGGGGCCTGGCCAAGGCAATAGTTCAAAAAGGTAAAAATGTTGTATAAGAAGTTTTTTTAAAACAATTTTCATTTAAGAATTTCCATAGCTTTAAGTTTCAAATACTTTCAGATGTTGAAGTGTGATACATTATAAACCACTAGTACTTTTGCATAATGGGATTGTAAGGAATATTGTTACAATTCTATGTTATGTAGGCATAATTCTTAGATATCATTGCCTGACGATTTGTGTTTTATTTGAGTACTGAATATGTCATGGTCATTGACAAGGCTTATATTATTGTCTGTTTGCAAAGGTAGATAAAACATAGGCAGTATTGGTGAGTGTTGACCACTCTACTTGAATATATAATTTGATTTTTTTCATGAACAATGAATACATGTACTGGTATTTAACAAGCATCTAAAAGATCAAAATTTGTTTGAATGTTAAATGAAAAGTAGAGAAAAGATCCATCTGACAATTGTCAAACATTAGATCATTCTGTCTTTGGAATCTCTTGTTACATTGTATATTAGATACATGTATGTACTTTCTTTGGCAATTGTCAAAAACATTCTTTAATGTTTATGGTAATCAAAAGAAAAGCTTTGGCCATAGAATGCCACCCTGAAGAACTTGACGTTTGCATAATGAAGTTCACAATAGAATATTGACACTGTGTTTCTTAAAATGGAAACACCAAGTTGATATGCTTTATATCGAACTTCACATGACCATATATTAGCCAAAGAAAACAGTGGAAAATCGGAGTACATTGTATGTCTATAATTTAATGTGTATATATTTGTACAGTCGCTGATAATTTATTTTTCAAGATTTTGTAGTCTGACTAACTTCGTCTTAATCATAATTTGTGTTTTATTTTAAGTTAAATTGTAAATCAGGAATTCTTTCATTCATATTTGTTCGGTTTTCATATATTTGTATATATAGGAGGAAACGCTATACAGGATGATTGTAATAGATACATCAGACAACACAGAGCCCTGATGGAGGGCGATGTGTATATGGGGAAAGCTGGAAGTCTCCAGTGTAACTACATTGCTCATGCTGTGGGGCCGAAGTGGCAAGGAGGGAGACAGAGAGAGAAAGAACTTCTGACAGAAGCTGTGCTGAAGTGTTTAGAGGAGACAAACATCTATCAACAGACGTCCATCGCACTACCAGCTCTTGGTGCAGGTATCTTACAAAGGGACATCATTCTACAATAAAGGGACATCACTCTACAATAAAGGGACACCACTCTACAATAAAGTGACACCACTTTACAATAAAGGGACACCACTTTACAATAAAGGGACACCACTCTACAATAAAGGAACACCACTTTACAATAGAGGGACACCACTTTACAATAACGTGACACCACTCTACAATAAAGGGACTTTACTATTTAGAAATAAAGGGACATCACTCTTGAAAATAAAGGGACAGCACTCTTTAAAAATAAAGAGACATTACTCTTTAAAAATAAAGGGACATCACTCAACAATAAAGATATATCTTTCTACAATAAAGGGACATCACTCTTTAAAGATAAAGGGACATTTCTTTAAAAATAAAGGGACATCACTCAACAATAAAGATATATCTTTCTACAATAAAGGGTCATCACTCTTTAAAAATAAAGGGACATCACTCTTGAAAATAAAGGGACATCACTCTTTAAAAATAAAGAGACATCACTCTTTAAAAATAAAGGGACATCACTCTTTAAAAATAAAGGGACATCACTCTTTAAAAATAAAGGGACATCACTCAACAATAAAGATATATCTTTCTTCAATAAAGGGACATCACTCTTTAAAAATAAAGGGACATTACTCTTTAAAAATAAAGGGACATCACTCAACAATAAAGATATATCTTTCTACAATAAAGGGTCATCACTCTTTAAAAATAAAGGGACATCACTCTTTCGAAATAAAGGGACATCACTCAACATTAAAGATATATCTTTCTACAATAAAGGGACATCACTCTTTAAAAATAAAGGGACATCACTCTTTAAAAATAAAGGGACATCACTCTTTAAAAATATAGGGACATCACTCTTTAAAGACATCACTAATATTCTGCTTTGCAACATCTCTCGTATCTATATATAATATAAAATATTCTCTCCTAAGACTATATCAATGTTATGAATTAATATGAAGATCATCTGTATTTTAATTTATCTGACCAAAAAGTTATATAATTACCAAAGAACTAAATGTATTTATACTATATAACTTCATATTTGGTCAAAAACATACTACGTAACATCTAAGACATCCTAATTTTAGCCCTCATTCATTATCGTTAAACTTTTCATTCAAACAACATCTTCTCAATGTTGAGCATGTAGAATGCTGATATGATGTGCTTCCTACTTTATTCAAATGAATGTCCTTGACCATCATTGAAGGTCACAAGGATTGAATAGGGTAAAATCTTCAAACAATTTTTCTCAATAACTAAGAGCTCTAGAGACCTGATATTGGGCATGTAGCATGCTGGGATGATGTGCTACGAAATTTGTTCAAATGAACAACCTTGGTCATCACTCAAGAGCACAGGGGTCAAACAGGCTAAAATCTTACAAATGTCTTCTTGTTAATAAGTAAAAGCCTAGAAACATGATATAGGGGCTGTTGCATGTTGGGATGACGAAATAACATGTTTGTTCATATGAATGACCTTGAATGTCACTTTGATCAAATAGTCTACAATCTTTAATGACTTAGTGCTTACGTCATTTCTACCAAATCTTGTTTGTATATATATATAGTCAGACACCTGTTCGGCCCATCGAGCCTCTTCTTGCATTTGGATCTCACACAAATAGGGATGGAGGCTGGGTGTATTTGAGAAATTGATCAGAAATATTCTTGAGGAAAAGAGAAAAAATGCTGAATCTGACCCAAAAGTTTCAAAGAATTAGGGTTCTCTGAGGGAAATAGAGGTAGTTCTTTTATGTCTCCACTGTGAAATCCTGATAATTTCTGATTCAGTGTTATAGACTAGCTAACCATTTGGTTTATATGGAGAAGTGTTACTGAATTTTGTTGTAAGAAATGAGTTTATACATGTATAACAAAGGAGATATATATTACCCTGCTTTACAGGTGTTTTTGGATACCCTGCTGCCAAATCAACCCAAACCATTGTGGATGCTATAGATGAATTTTTCAAAGACAACCCGAGAAACACTATCCAGAATATTTACCTGTGTGATGTAAGTCAGAACAATGTGGACCTATTTGTGAAGGCCCTACAGAAGGTCTATGGACAAATGTCAGTCATTATTGCTGATGCTACTGGAGGGGCACGAGATAAGTGGTCTGCACAAAAGGCCAAGCCACGAAAAGGCTGGAAAAATGTGACACCTGAGCCAGGTAGGCACTATAAACACAAACATCTGATGAAACATTTTATAACTTAGACTTGTATAACTTCATTTGATACAGTGTTACATTGGTGTTACATTAGCAGATGTCATGTAATGGTCCAGCTAAAATTGAATCCACCATTTGCTTAATCCCAGCCTAGTAAATGCGCCACCTAAATGATATAATGACAATATACTGAGGGGCCTCTTTTTGTAAACAGAAACATTTGGTTGCATGACTCTAATTATAACACAATATTTACATTGTAGATATGCCACCTTCTTATCCTGAAGCTCCAGTTGAGATAAACATCACAATAACATTGGTTAAGGGACAGATAGCCAATCAGAAGGTAAGTCTGGAGGTTATAAAGGGATTGTAATAACCATCCTGATGGTTGCATTATAGTGATACTGGTATGTACCAAAGCAATCATTTGATAACAGATACTATGTCTTTAATCAAAATAAAAAATTCAAAAAGATAATTTAAAAAGTTAGTTTTGTTTAAAATATTACTCACTAGGTGATCAGCATTACATATCTTATATTGGTGTGTGTTTAGCCTCAGCAGAGGAAAAAGATTTGATAGATTAACGAAGGGGAAACACTGAAGAAAGTTTTGTGTATCTTAACTGCATATTCATTATCCATGTACAATAAAGATTTAAGGACAGTTATTTATAACAGCAGTGTTCATTTTAGATTTGTAAAATGTGGAGTCATTGGGGAAAAAGCCAGTGCCAATGTAATATTAATCAAAATGGGCTGAATTCAGTTTCAGTAATATTTTCAGTTTGAGAGGTTTTTAATTACCTCTACAAAAACAGATCTCGTGTTTCAGCCAAAACCGCCACCTTGTGATCCTTTCCATCATCAGCATGCTTTCTGTCAGAGCATTTATTTTCCAATGTTGTAAACAAAGACCATACTGTATCACATTTTTTTCTTCATAAAAGTCACCCAAGAGAACAGCGAAAGCCTTTTGTTTTGAAACACTCTAGCTACCCAATGATTCTGTTTGATCCGTGGCAGGCGTAAGGTCGGTCATTTTGACATCAGCTTCCTTCGTATTTTAAACTGTCAAATAGCATTCGCATATATTAGCGGAATCGTCAATCGTTTCTTCATCATTTTTGCATGTTGATGCTTTGAAAAAATAGTGAGTGTAATACCATTCTCGTTTTAGACTTTTCAGGAGCTTCAAATGCGGTTTTGCATTTTTCCGAGGACAATTAACCAATCAAATAGCATCATTGTATCCATCGAGGCACGTTCGGCAGGAAAACGAAGAAAGTAGCAAAATATTGTAATGGACGATCTCGAAAGGTTTTATTTTTCTTGCACCAAAGGACCTGGTAACACATAATTTCATGCCCCCTGTTATAAAAAATAGCATCTATGGCACAATGCCGTGGTCTAAAATGAACACTGTAACAGGTTTTGAATCTGATTTTCCCTGAAAGATATATTGCTTTAATGATTAACTGTAAATTCCCATTACCAGGTGGATATGATTGTGAACACCTGCTCCAAGGACCTGAAGTTGAGTAACGGGGCAGTGTCTTCATCCCTTCTGGCAGCAGCTGGACCTCAGATGCAGGCGGAATGTGATCAGAACTACCAGGGAATTCAATTTGGTGAGATTGCTGAGACTCAAGGATACAACCTGCAGTGTCACCGTGTCTGTCATGGTTCCCTGCCTGGCTGGGACGGAGGAGCTAGTGCCCTCGTGGTAAGTCATGGATCTAAGCATGGCTCGCGAGGGTATTTTCTAAAGTCATGCTTGCATAAAATTGTCATGAAACTTAAAAGAATATTTATATCAGATATAAGTTTCAGCTGATTATTATTAGGTCATCTGAACCGAAGGGTCAGGATGACCTATTGTCATCATGCACCGTCCGTCATCATGCGCCGTGCGCCGTCCACCGTCCACCGTGCGCCGTGCGTAAACTTTTCATTCAAACGACTTCTTCTCAATAACCGAAAGGCCCAGGGTACTGATATTTGGCCTGTAGCATGCTGGGATGAAGGGCTACCAAGTTTGTTCAAATGAATGACCTTGACCTTCATTCAAGTTCACAGGGGTCAAGAAGGCTAAAATCTTCAAACGACTTCTTCTCAAGAACCAGAAGATCCACGGTACTGATATTGGGCCTGTAGCATGCTGATATGATAGGCTACCAAGTTTGTTAAAATGAATGACCTTGACCTTCATTCAAGGTAACAGGGGTCAAGAAGGCTAAAATCTTCAAACAACTTCTTCTCAAGAACCAGAAGGTCCAGGGTACTGATATTTGGTCTGTAGCATGCTGATATGAAGGGCTACCAAGTTTGTTAAAATGAATGACCTTGACCTTCATTCAAGGTCACAGGGGTCAAGAAGGCTAAAATCTTCAAACGACTTCTTCTCAAGAACCAGAAGGTCCAGGGTACTGATATGGGGCCTGTAGCATGCTGGGATGAAGGGCTACCAGGTTTGTTCAAATAAATGACCATGATCTTCATTTAAGGTCACAGGGGTCAAATAGGCTTAATTCTTTAAAAGACTTCTTCTCAAGAACCAAAAGGCCAAGGATACTCATATTGGCCTGCAGCATGCTGAAATGAAGGGCTACTAAGTTTGTTTCAATACATGACCTTGACCTTCATTCAAGGTCACAGTGGTCAAATAGGCTAAAATCTTTCAACGACTTCTTCTCAAGAACCAGAAGGCCAAGGGTACTGATAATAGGCATGTAGCATACTGGGATGAAGGGCTACCAAGTTTGTTCAAATGAATGACCTTGACCTTCATTCAAGGTCACAGGGGTCAAATAGGCTAAAATCATTTAAACAACTTCTTGTGAATAACTAAGAGGCCTAGAGACCTGATAATAGGCCCCTGAGATGTTGGGATGAAGGGCTATGAAGGTTGTTCAAATGAATGACATTGACCTTCATTCAAGGTCACAGGGGTCAAAAAGGCTAAAATCTTCAAACGACTTCTTCTCAAGAACCAGAAGGACCAGGATACTCATATAAAGCCTTGAAGTTTGTTCAAATAAATGACCTTGACCTTCATTCAAGGTAACAGGGGTCAAATAAGGTAAAATCTTTAAATGACTTCTTCTTAAGAACCAAAAGGCCCAGGATACTCCTATTGGGCCTGCAGCATGCTGGGATGAATGGCTACTAAGTTTGTTCAAATAAATGACCTTGAACTTCATGGAATGTCACAGGGATCAAATAGGCTTAAATCTTTAAACGACTTCTTTTCAGGAACGGAAAGGCTCAGGGTTCTCATATTGGGCCTGCAATATGCTTGGATGAAGGGCTACCAAGTTTTTTCAAATGAATGACCTTGACTTGCATTCAGGGTCACAGGGGTCAAATAGGCTAAAATCATTTAAACAACTTCTTGTGAATAACTAAGAGGCCTAGAGACCTGATAATAGGCCCCTGAGATGTTTGGATGAAGGGCTATGAAGGTTGTTCAAATGAATGACATTGGACTTCATTCAAGGTCACAGGGGTCAAAAAGGCTAAAATCTTCAAACGACTTCTTCTCAAGAACCAGAAGGACCAGGATACTCATATAAAGTCTGTAGCATGCTGGGATGAAAGGCTACTAAGTTTGTTCAAATGAATGACCTTGACCTTCATTCAAGGTCACAGGGGTCAAATAGGCTAAAATCCTTTAAACAACTTCTTGTAAATAACTAAGAGACCTAGATACCTGATATTAGGCCCCTGACATGCTGGGATGAAGGACTATGTACTTTTTTCAAATGAATGACCTTGATCTTCATTTAATGTCACAGGAGTCAAAAAAGCTTAAATCTTTAAACGACTTCTTCTGAAGAACCAAAAGGCCCAGGGTGCTTATATTGGGCCTGTGACATGCTGGGATGAAGGGCTACCAAGTTTGTTCAAATGATTTAACCTTGACCTTCATCTCAGGTCACAGGGGTCAAATAGGCTAAAATCTTGAAATAACTTTTTGTGAATAACTAAGAGGCCTAGAGACGTGATATTAGGCCTGTGACATGCTGAGATGAAGGGCTACCATATTTTTTTTTTAAATGACCTTGATGATCTTCATTCAAGATCACAGGGGTCAAAATGGCTAAAATCTTTATATGACTATGTTGTATTGTGCCAATAGTCAGATGACTGTTAAGGCCCATGGGCCTCTTGTTGTTATTGGGTGTTATAGTCAGGACATAATGAGTTTTACACCATCCACAATTATAAGGATCCATTAAAATGATATCTGATTGACTAAGGAAATATGATCTTGTAACTGCTGTTGTGTGATTTAGAAAAAACCCTAATGAATCTTACCTATACAGGTCCTACAGAAGTTTATGTTGGCGTGTCTCCGCGAGGCTACACAGCAGGGCTATGAATCTGTGGCATTCCCCGCCATGGGCACAGGTAACCTCAGTTACCCACGTGATACTGTAGCCAGGGAAATGTACAAGATTGTGTCCAAATATTCCACAAAAAATCCAACCAGTCCTGTGAGGAATGTCATGTTTGTTATCTATGACAAGGACTTGCCCACAGTCGAAGTAAGTATGGGGATGGTATTTATCAAAGTAAGTATGGGGGATGGCATTCATCAAAGTTAGTATTGGGATGGTATTCATCAAAGTATGTATGGGGATGGTATTCATCAAAGTATGTACGAGGATGGTATTCATCAAGGTATGTATGGGGATGGTATTCATCAAAGTATGTATGGGGATGGTATTCATCAAAGTAAGTATGGGGATGGTATTCATCAAAGTATGTATGGGGATGATATTCATCAAAGTAAGTATGGGGATGGTATTCATCAAAGTATGTATGGGGATGGTATTCATCAAAGTAAGTATGTATGGGGATGGTATTCATCAAAGTATGTATGGGGATGGTATTCATCAAAGTATGTATGGGGATGGTATTCATCAACGTATGTAGGGGATGGCATTCATCAAAGTATGCATGGTGATGGTATTCATCAAAGTAAATATGGGGATGGTATTCATCAAAGTATGTATGGTGATGGTATTCATCAAAGTAAATATGGGGATGGTATTCATCAAAGTATGTATGGGGATGGTATTCATCAAAGTAAGTATGGGGATGGTATTCATCAACGTATGTATGGGGATGGTATTCATCAAAGTAGGAAGATGGATGATCTTCACTAAAGGAGGTACAAAATGATTAAATACGTGGAAAATATTTAGGTGCATGGGTGATATTCTTCAAAAGATAAACTAAGAATGATATTTCTGGAATGATATTTCTCAAAGTAAAAACAGAAATGATGTGTTCATCAAAATCAGAACAGGGATATTATTATTCTTAGTAATAACACATTCATACTGTTCTGATCAAAGTAATTAGAGATTCATCAATGTAAGAGATTACATGAGATGCTGGTTCTTAATTCAGACTTGACGAGAGACTTCCATTCAAGTGTTGCCACTTTAATGTATTACTAAGTATTTGTCAGAAGCAATTTCGAGTTTGAATGTTTCCAGAATGAAATAAAATAAGTTCAATTGAAAAGTGACATTAATGTTCAACCGTTGATAATTAAATTATCTATTATTGTTATTGTAACACAACAATGCACTGTCTTTCCAAAATTCAAGATGGATACTTAAGTCGTTATTTTGAAAACAAATTTTAATCTTTTTCTATTTTTAAAATGCTAAAATTTGCCATCTGTTAATTAATGAACATTTCCCCTTTATTTCTAAACTGTTGCTAGGAATTGAACAGGTGATTTAAAATATTTGATTTTGTAGAGTGATAGGATTTTGTTTGGAGTTCAATCTGATATCCTGGTGGGTCATACATTTAGCTTGCCCTTCTTACTATTTTTTTTTCTAGTTCATAATGGAATTTTTATTGTTTTTACAGGCGTTTGAAGATGCAGAGAAATCACAGGGAAAGGGGCATAACCTACATGGTCAAGGTGGAAACCGACACGCACGCAAGTTGGGCAAGAAAAGTCAGGAAGACAAAGGTCACAGCTATCATCAAGGTATGTATTTCAGTTTAGTATCAAATTGGTCAGAAATAGAACATCATCTTTGCTGATTTTGTCTTTTGTCTGAAACGGAACCATTTACTAATACATAAGTACACCAATTGATTTAACCATGTAGGATGACGTGTAATTCTCACATAATATAAAAAAGTCAGTTTAAAATAAAATTGACAGAATTAAATCATTAGGGTCAACTGTTAAAGAATTTGTGCAGTCAAAAATGAAAATTTCAGTTAATGTTGGAAATGGCTTTATTAGCACGTGTAGAAACCTCTCTGTACCGCGCGCGACCGGAATAACCCGTAAGCCGTCAATATCGAGGTCAAATTTTCTCACCACCCGATTATGCATATTTTCTAGCTCTAAAGGGTGTGACATCATAATAGTCCATGGTTTATAGCTGTACTATAACTGATGTGCTATCACTAATATCGACGGTCACAGGAAAAGCCAATCAACAATTTTTTATGATTACTTTTTAGTGAAGTTAATCGTACAATATCTTTGGCTCGAATGTAAATAATTAAAAGAGTGAAATTCGATGTTTCAAATACTCTAATTTATGCTCTAATAGCAGGTATCTTCATGTAATTGTGAAAGAAAATCCGTACAGAAATAAAAGTTATGGATTTTCTTTGTCGAAGAGTTCAGTAACGAATAAGCTTTAATTAGATAATATTTTCCTGTAGTCTGTTTCTTTGATACATTGTGTATTGCAAAGTTTGTGACAAGTAAAGAAATCCTTGATTAAAGCATCGAGGATATGATGCTTGACATACACACCGATGATTGATCATTACAAACATTGTGTTGTGTGTTTCTAACCGAATAAAATGAGATACGTTTATTACAATACCGTAATATGTTTCAACATGTGGTAGAAAGAATTTATTTTTGATATTATAAAAGATCAAAATATTGAAATATTAAGTAAAATAAACTGTTTTTTAAGACAGTGCGGTCGCGTTCAATTTTTAATCGATATACGAATAGATACACCGATATAGATATATAATTAGCTATGCCTTTGGTTTGATGGTTATGTAATATACCTGGACCAGGATGTTGTTTACCTGTACACAACGCCATTCATGGAACTCACCTGTAATTACCTGGCCGCGGGCAATTTACTATTCGGTGGACTATATCGGGTATTTGGTATTGTCTTACTGTCAATCAGGCTAGGACATCTGTTAATTAGATTGCGATTTGAATTATGGAAACCCCGTACATCTATGCTCTAGGTATTTTATTGTCACCTCCATTTTTAAAATGAAGATGTAAATTAAAAGCAAATGGAAATAAAATATCCCTGATCATACCTAGGAATATATATTACACACACACATATATATATATATATACAAATATATGTCGTACACAGATAAAATAATAATGGAAGTTGACTTATTCAGAAACAAAAATGGTTCTAAGAACTATTTCAACGAAAGGTTTAACCTTAAAAATTATTCCAGTGAAGTACTGTAATAACAAACTCATGGCATATATAGCAATCTTCCTTAATTTCTAAGGTATAAGTAAGAATTCTAAGCATGTATTTTCATCGTTTCGAATCTACATGTATAGTCATACAAAAAGGGTTACAGCATTACCACACTAAATATACTTATTTGAATATCACTAAGTATGTTCATATATCACACTTTTTAAATCATGGTATGATATACAAAAGGATCGACAATGAATAGGCTGTTTTAAGGATTTAGTATAATTTATAATTATTAGGTCATTTGACCATGCGCCGTCCGCCATCCGTAAACTTTTTATTCAAACGACTTCTTCTCAATAACCGGAAGGCCCAGGGTACTGATATTTGGCCTGTAGGTTGCTGGGATGGAGGGCTACCAAGTTTGTTCAAATAAATGACCTTGACATACATTCAAGGTCACGGGGGGCAAATAGGCTAAAATCTTTAAATGACTTCTTCTCAAGAACCAGGAGGCCCAGGGTATTGATATTGAGCCTGTGACATGCTGGGATGAGTGGCTATCAAGTTTGTTGAAAAAAATGACCTTGACCTTCATTCAAGGTCACGGGTCAAATAGGCTAAAATACTTTAAACAACTTCTTGTGAATAACTAAGAGGCCTAGAGACCTGATATTAGGCCTGTGGCATGCTGGGATGAAGGGCTACCAAGTTTGTTCAAATAAATGACCTTGACCTTCATTCAAGGTCACGGGGGTCAAGTAGGCTAAAATCTTTAAATGACTTCCTCTCAAGAACCAGAAGGCCCAGGGTATTGATATTAGGCCTGTGACATGCTGGGATGAAGGGCTACCAAGTTTGTTCAAATGAATGACCTTGACCTTCATTCAAGGTTACAGGGGTCAAAAAGGCTAAAATGTTTAAACGACTTCTTCTCAAGAACCAGACGGCCCAGGGTACTGATATTGGCCCGTAGGATGCTGGGATGAATGGCTATCAAGTTTCTTCAAATAAATGACCTTGACCTCATTCAAGGTCATAGGGGTCAAATAGGCTAAAATGTTAAACGACTTCTTCTCAAGAACCAAGGAGGCCCAGGGTATTGATATTGAGGCCTGTGGCATGCTGGGATGAGTGGCTATAAGTTTGTTGAAAAAAATGACCTTGACCTTCATTCAAGGTCACGGGTCAAATAGGCTAAAATACTTTAAACAACATCTTGTGAATCATGAAGAGGTTAGAGACCTGATATTGGGCCGTGGCATGCTCCTGGATGAAGGGCTACCAAGTTTGTTCAAATCAATTATCTTGACATTCAGTCAAGGTCACAGGGGTCAAATAGGCTAAAATCTTTAAACAACTATGTTGTTTTGTACTAATAGTCAGATGACCGTTAAAGGGACAATTCGGTCTAAGAGAACATTAAAATTTGTATATATATCGGGTAAAATCCAGTTCTAATGGAAATTAGATCATCCGGTTTTACTGTGATATGCCTGAAAAGCCATGGTTGTAACATGTGTGTAGATGTTTAAACTCGCTCGCTGTCCGCCATTACACATGTGGTCGAACTTCTTGTATGCCCGAACCCTGTCCTTGCTCGTATAGTACTGCAGCTTTTGTCTAGACTGCCAAATCGCTCTGAGAGTAGTGTGTTTACCTCTATTAGGTGAATTGTCTTGCCTAAAAATCCTTTTATCACCTTTTCAGTGGTTATGTAGTTTATTTGTTTAATGCGTGACTTTGGCTCAGGTATAGGTACAGCGTCCATGTTGTACCTGCTTACTCGTATTGATCAACGATTTGATATTTCAACGATATTAATTAAAATACTAAACAATGACGTGGAATTTGTCAATCATTTTTGTTATGTGTTTCATAAGAAATGTAAGAACAATACATTTATGCCATATTTTGCTTCTTGCTTATGTAAAAGAATTATACTGAGTGAATTGTCCCTTAAGGTAGCTCCATACTTTTGGAAAATTCCATGTCATTTTTTTTCTAACAGGTCTTATTTTCTTGCATTTTTCATGTAGATTTCAAATCTGTAAAGATAAATGGGTGTTCTCGAACTACTTTTGAGATATTTGAGCTTGAAATATACCATCCATGCAAATTTTGCTGACCGAAAATAGAAAAATTCATAAAATTATGTTTTCTGTAATATTAGGGTGAATGTAGTCTCGATCCTGTTGATTTTTTTGTCCTTAATTTCTTACGATAGAACAATATACAAAAACTATTGTATTTTTTACAAATGCTAACTAATTTTTGTTATTTCCCAGGACCGTTTCTATACGTAATTATTATGTTTTGCCATATTTTCGCCCGCTAAAAAATCAATGAAATAGGCCAAAAAGGAAATGAAATCCCATGTCAATTTCACAATATTTGTATATGATATGCCCAAGGTAATAGTTTTTCAAATATCATATAAAAACACGGGGTCCTCGATCAAATTTCACAATTTTGTAAGCTTGAAGTTTGTAACTCGCAACCCTACCCCCAATTCATCCAAGTGCTAAGATGGGTTATATTTGACTAGTTTTTGAAAATCATGCCGCAAAAAAAACATTCCACATCAGTTTATACATTTTTGTGATATTATATCTGGTTTATGTCTGTTTGTTTTTGATTTTCCTCCAAATTGTGTTTTTAAAGGAAATCCGTATGCGATTTTTTTTAGATTCGGAATTTCGGTCCGCCGGGTCCTCTCAAAAACTAATAGTCTAATCCTAAACAATCTAATTGTTGCATTGAAGGATTCGTTTCAGGATGTAGGATTCAGGGGCTGTGAAACTTAATTATAATTATGCTGCATTTTATTTTTAGGTCATTTGATCTATTGTCATCATGCACCGTCTGTCGTCGTGCGCCGTTTGCCGTGCGACGTGCATAAACTTTTTATTTGAACATTTTCTTCTCAATAACCGAAAGGCTCAGGATACTCATATTGAGCCTGCAGCATGGCGGAATCAAGGGCTACTAAGTTTGTTCAAATGCAAATACCTTGACCTTCATTCAAGGTCACGGGGGTCAAGTAGGCTAAAATCTTTAAATGACTTCCTCTCAAGAACCAGAAGGCCTAGGGTATTGATATTGGGCCTGTGACATGCTGGGATGAAGGGCTACCAAGTTTGTTCAAATGAATGACCTTAACCTTCATTCAAGGTCACAGGGGTCAAAAAGGCTAAAATGTTTAAACGACTTCTTCTCAAGAACCAGACGGCCCAGGGTACTGATATTGGGCCCGTAGGATGCTGGGATGAATGGCTACCAAGTTTCTTCAAATAAATGACCTTGACCTTCATTCAAGGTCATAGGGGTCAAATAGGCTGTAATCATTTAAACAACATCTTGTGAATAATGAAGAGGTTTAGAGACCTGATATTAGGCCTGTGGCATGCTCTGATGAAGGGCTACCAAGTTTGTTCAAATGAATGACCTTGATCTTCATTCAAGGTCACGGCAGTCAAATAGGCTAAAATCTTTAAATGACTTCTTCTTAAGAACCAGAAGGCCAAGGGTACTGATATTGGGCATGTAGCATGCTGGGATGAAGGGCTACCAAGTTTGTTCAAATCAATTATCTTGATATTCAGTCAAGGTCACAGGGGTCAAATAGGCTAAAATCTTTAAACGACTATGTTGTTTTGTACTAATAGTCAGATGACCGTTAAGGTAGCTCCATACTTTTGGAAAAATCCATGTCATTTTTTTCTAACAGGTCTTATTTTCTTGCATTTTTCATGTAGATTTCAAATCTGTAAAGATAAATGGGTGTTCTCGAACTACTTTTTGAGATATTTGAGCTTGAAATATACCATCCATGCAAATTTGCTGACCGAAAATAGAAAAATTCATAAAATTATGTTTTCTGTAATATTAGTGTGAATGTAGTCTCGATCCTGTTGATTTTTTGTCCTAAATTTCTTACGATAGAACAATATACAAAACTATTTTATTTTTACAAATGCTAACTAATTTTTGTTATTTCCCAGGACCGTTTCTATACGTAATTATCATGTTTTGCCATATTTTCGCCCGTAAAAAATCAATGAATAGGCCAAAAAGGAAATGAAATCCCATGTCAATTTCACAATATTTATGTCCCCCAAACCAAGTGGGGGGACATATTGTTTTTGCTCCGTTTCTTATTATTATTATTATTACAAGCTAACCGATACTTACATTATATATATAATTGGCTTCTTAGGTAAAATATGTTTTTCGTTTAAATATCACATACAGTGTATATAATAATGACAATAAAAAAGCCAACCGAATTTTATAACATATATATAATTCATTTTTCACAAAAAATAATACGGGCAGCCACTTGAAACGTCATGATATACACGTGCAAATGACATACGTATCAATTCACTAGTAAACGTTTCTGTCATAATATGAGCGCCTCTGTGTTTTTGCCGAGGTGACCAAATTTTCATTTTATGGTCTCGGAATAGCAGTTGAGACTGCTTGTTTTACACATGTTCATAGAAATTTAACTGTCGAAAACAGATATATCTAGATTTAATATCCCATAAAAAGTTACATAATATAGGACCACGATCGAGAGAATCTCGGGTAGCGATAGGCCAAGGACGTCTCCTTGCAGGCGGTGTATGGGATTTGCAAATTAACTAGTCTAGATGAAATAAATGATTATTCTAATTACTGGTTTATCTAAATAATGAATGTACTTGCAATATTTCCAACTTTGGACATTTTTATTTTGCTATAATTAATATCGATGCTGCTATCGTTTGTGCGATGAGATGAGATGAGGAGGTTTTGCCGAGTCATCTCGGTTTTCCCTGTGGACACCAAAATAAAACTTGTAATTGTAAGATAGTGACAGGGTATTCTGTTTATCCTGCAACTTTTTCATTATACATACAGAAGATGGTATTCAGAACGAAAGCAAATTGCCTGTTATTTACACGATTTCGCTCAAAGCGAAACACTTCTTTGATGATCAAGAAAAGATGCATTCATTAAACCGAAAGAGTGTGTCCTCCTTACTACCGTGGGAAATATGTAAGCGACGTCATTCCGGTGATTGTGACGTCACTGTTTGGCGGCACTGACTGCCGTTTCATTCACTCCTACTTAAAGTGACGTCACTGGAATGTTGGGGATCAAGTCAACAAATTTAGAAATTGAATCAAACGAAAGAAATTAAACATTTATTTACTGACATCGTAATATTTTCCTATTACAACTATTACAGGAAATTCGTATTATCCGATATCGAGTTTTGTGCCTGACTAATGTCGATGTTAACGCTGAAAATGCATTGTTTCTTGGTATTATTCCGCTTCTTTTGTTGACTTTAAATTCGTAAAATGAACTTAACCCGCGAAGGGCGTCAGAACGCTTGTTTTCAACGGGAATAAACACTGTAGTGATAAAGACCTTCCAAGTGAATATTTGCATCAGGGAAATAGGGACACAAAAAGACGATTTTCTCCAAAAGTAAGTAAGTTACAATTCATTAATTTTGCTGGAACACTTAAAAAATTGGTCTGACTTCAGAACAATTGGAATTATGAAGATATCTCTAACAGAATTTTTATTATTATTATTATATATAATGTAAGTTAACAAGCTTACCGATACTTACATTATATATATCATTGGCTTCTTAGGTAAAATATTCGTTTTCGATTAAATATCACATACAGTGTATATAACAATAATGACAATCAAAAAGCTAACCTAATTTTATAACATATATGTATAATTTATTTTTCACAAATATAATACGGGCAGCCACTTGAAACGTCATGATATACTTACATGTGCATATCAAAAGGTCTCCAATACTTTTAAATGACATACGTATCAAATTACTAGTAAACGTTTCTGTCATAATTTGAGTGCCCCTGTGTTTTGGCTGAGGTGACCAAGATTGCATTTTACGGTCTCGGAATAGCAGTTGAGACTGCTTGTTTTACACATGTTCATAGAAATTTAACTTTCGAAAACAGATATATCTAGATTTAATATCCCATGAAAAGTTACATAATATAAGACAACGATCGAGAGCATCGTGGGTAGCGATAGGCCAATGACGTCTCCTTGCAGGTGGTGTATGGGATTTGTAAATTATTTAGTCTAGATGAAATAAATGATTATTCTAATTACTGGTTTATGTAAATAATGAATGTACTTGCAATATTTTCAATGTTGGACACTTTTGTTTTGCTATAATTAATAGTGATACTGCTATCGTTTGTGCGATGAGATGAGATGAGGAGGTTTTGCCGAGTCATCTCGGTTTTCCCTGTGGACACCAAAATAAAACTTGTATTGTAAGATATTGGCCATGTATTCCATTTATCATGCAACTTTTTCATTATACATACATAAGATGGCATTCAAAATGAAAGCAAATTGCTTGTTATTTACACGATTTCGCTCAAAGCGAAACGCTTCTTTGATGATCAAGAAAAGTTGCATTCATTAAACCGAATGAGTGTTTACTCCTTTTTACTACCGTGGGAATTATGTAAGCGACGTCTTTCCGGTGATTGTGACGTCACTGTTTGGCGGGACTGACTGACGTTTCATTCACTCCTACTACATGTAAAAGTGACGTCACTGGAATGTGATGTGGATGTGATCAAGTCAACAAATTTAGAAATTGAATCAAACGAAAGAAATTAAACATTTATTAACTGACATAGTAATATTTTCCTATTGCAACTATTACAGGAAATTCTTATTATCCGATATCGGGTTTTGTGCCCGACTAATGTCAATATTAGAGCTGAAAATGCATTGTTAGCTCACATGGCCCGAAGGGCCGGTGAGCTTATGTCATGGCGCGTCGTCCGTCATCCGTCGTCCGTCCGTCCGTCAACATTTCCTTTAAATCGCTACTAGTCATAGAGTTCTGCATGGATTGTAACCAAATTTGGCCACAAACATCCTTTGGGGAGGGGGAACAGAACTTGTATAATTTTGGCTCTGACTCCCTGGGGGCAGGAAGGGCGGGGCCCAATAGGGGAAATAGAGGTAAATCCTTTAAATCACTACTAGTCATAGAGTTCTGAATGGAATGTAACCAAATGTTTGCGCACAACTCCATGGGGAGGGAACAGCTTGTATAAATTTGGCTCTGGTCCCGGGGGGCAGGAGGGGCGGGGCCCCAATAGGGGGAAATAAGAGGGTAAATCCTTTAAAATCGCTTCTAGGTCATAGAGTTCTATCATGAAATGTAACGCTGAAATTTGGGCCACAAACATCCTTGAGGGAAGGGGAACAGAACTTGTATAAATTTTGGCCTCGTGGGTCCCGGGGGCTGGAGGGGAAGGGGGCCAATAGGGGAAATAGAGGTAAATCCTATAAATCGCTACTTTGTCCCTTGAGTTCTGCATGGAATGTAAACGCAATTTGGCCAAAGTATCCTTGGAGAATAAGAAGCTGAGTTTGTAAAATAAATTTTTGGCTTCTGGTCCTAAGGGGGGCAGGAGGGGCGGGGCCCATAGGGGAATTATAGGTAAATCCTTAAAATATGCTACTTGTCGCTAAGAGTTTGCATGGGATTGGTGACAAAAATTTGGCCATAAACATCCTTGAGGGAAAGGGGAACAGAAACTTGTAATAAATTTTGGCTGCTGACCCCTGGGGCAGGAGGGGTGGGGCTCCAATAAGGGGATTTAGAAGGTTTAATTATAAAATTCCTTCAGAAAAAGAAACCAATGAACCTGTATTCAGACATTACTTGGCATTACAAACCAGGTTGAGGTAATAGCAGGCCCTCTTGGGCCTCTTGTTTTTTTATATTATTCCGCTCCTTTTGTTGATTTTAAATTCGTAAAATGAACTTAACCCGCGAAGGGCGTCAGAACGCTTGTTTTCAACGTGAATAAACACAGTAGTGATAAAGACCTTCCGAGTGAAAATTTGCATCAGGGAAATAGGGACACAAAAAGACGATTTTCTTCAAAAGTAAGTAAGTTACACAACATTAATTTTGCTGGAACACTTAAAAAAGCGTTCTGGTTTCAGAACAATTGGAATTATGAAGATATCTCTTACAGTATTTTTATTATTATTATTATATATAATGTAAGTTAATTATTACAAGCTAACCGATATTTACATAATATATAATTCATTTTTCGCAATTTTCAGTCATGTGGACATGACGTACATAGGAATTATTTTATTTATGATGAATAATTTGCGTGCCCCTGTGCTTGGGCTGAGGTGACCAATATTACATTTCACGGTCCCGGAACAGCAGTTGAGATGGGTTGTTTTTATCTTGTACACACGTTCCTTCCACATATTCATAATTCTAAATATAACTGTCAAAGACAGATATATCTGTATCAAATTATCGATGAAAAGTTACATATTACATATGTATAAGACCACGATCGAGTGTATTGTGGGTAGCGATAGGCCTAGGACGTCTCCTTGCAGGCGGTATATGGAATTTTCAAATTATTATATATTTGCCTAGATGAAATAAATGATTTGTTTTAATGTCCAGGAGACAAGAGTCATCTCGTCTTTCCATGTCAACACCAAAATAAAACTAACAGGCCTATTCAAGGACACGTCCTTGGCCTACGTAGCTACTGTGAGATACTGACCGTGTATATATCCGATGTAAATCCTCAGATATATAATTATTTATTTTGTAGTAATAGGGCTACATGTACATGTAGTCCTCGCCAGATATTGTGATTAGTTTGAATAGGCATGTTTGCATGATATATTAAAAAAAAAAAAAATAAAAAATTGCCGCCGGTGGTGAGAATCGAAAAATCAGAAGATCTGCACGTTAACACTAAGCCAGATTTCTGCTTTTTTGTATACAGTGATTTTTTTATAAGAAGCAGATAACATTGTTATTTTTTGATGATGTACATGTATGATTGAGTATTTCCTAATAGGAAAAATAAAAATTTGTAAATGTAATGTGCAAGTAGCTGTTGTTTCAGCATGAAGAAAAGTGAAAAAATGATAATAAAACATTGATCACAAATCACAAAGTTTTTTGTTGTTCTTTAATATACCTGGTATACGATAATCTTTTTTAGTTATTTTATTGATTTTTTTTTTCTGATATGCTCGAACGTCGGTGAAGACATCCCCTGAGGGGAATGAGTTAGATTTCGCCGAGACGAAGCACAGGCTCATGTTACGTTGATACGGAGAAAACGACAGTTATTTGCAATGAGAAATTGTACAATATAATCTTTTTTAGATTATATCTTTCTACTGCGTATGCATCGTAAAATTCTATTAAGTTGCATGAAAAATCACGATAACTGCAGGTACAGGTAGGCCTAACGTTATCAATGCACAGTCGATGTCGGGAACAGATCCGATTTGATGCACATTCAACTCAAATATAAAAAAAATAAATGCTGTTGCCGAAACCTTTTGGACTAGAGATAGTCTTAAGTCTTCAAAGATTGCTTTTTTAATGAATAAGAAAAAAAAACACCAAAAAATCACGATAGCTGCTCGAAACCCAGTGGTACCGCGCATTCGAATGTGGTACCGCGGTTTCATCGGTTTTCGACGGCGAAAGACCAAAATAGATTTTTTACACACAATGTCAAACACATTCAATTTAAATCATTAATTATATGTTTCAGAAGCATGTTAATGATGTATTTGTGCAATATTTCATGAATTCCATCTACTAAACGAAGCATTGTATCCACAAACACTGTAAGATTTACATTGTAGCCTACGTAGATATAGGCCTATACTGTTTCTTTTTGTCAAAGTGACATTTAAATAAAGAAATGTTTCAAGATAAAGTAAAACTATTATTTTAAACTATGTTAAGCTGTATATGAGTGCAAATATGCCACCATAATACCACAAATGAATGCTTATTCAATCCTTCAAAACGTCAGCTTGCAAGGTCGAATCACCCGGGCTCATAGAGGACTAAAAAGTGACGTCATTGGAATGTTCGGGATCAAATCGTCAAATTTAGAAATGGTAATCAGAATAAAGAAATTAATCATTTATTTACTCACATCGCAATATTTTCATATCGCAACTGTTACAGGAAATTCTTTTTACCTGGTATCGAGTTCTATCCTGATTAATCTCGATATTAGTGCTGAAAATATCTGGTTTATTGATATTGTTCCGATAATTTTGTTGAGTTTGAATTCGCAAATTCGAAGGGCCTCAGAACGCTTGCTTTCAACCGGAATCAACACCGTAGTGATAAAGACCTTCCAAGAGAATTTTGGCATCGGGGGAACAGGGACATAAAAAGTTGATTTTCTCAAAAAGTAAGAAAAATAAAATACATTAATTTTGCTGGAACACTAAAAAAGTCATTCTGATTTCGGAACAATTGGAATTAGGAAGATACCTCTAACAGTATTTTTATTAATATTATTATATATTATGTAAGTTAATTATTATTTTTATCCTTATTTCTTCTGGTTTCTTCCGCCGCGTGGGTTTCCGCAGCTTTTCTCAGAAACTACTGGGCCGATTATCAAGAAACTTCACATACAAATTCATTAGGGTGTGGGATTGTGCATAAAGGTTTTTTTTCCCCAACCGGAAGTCCAAGATGGCCGCCAGGGCCCATTTCCTGTTTTCAGGTTTCGGTCTCCGATCTCGATGAAAATTGGCCATGGTCTATGAGGGTTTTAAGGGATGGCGAACATCATGAAAACATTTTCGTGAAGATTTTTGGTATTTCAAGATGGCTGCTGGCCCACTTCCTGTTTTCAGGTTTCGATCTCCGATCTCAATGAAAATTGGTATATAGGGGTTTTAAGAGATGGCGAACAACATGCAAAGGTTTTCGTAAAGATTTTAGTATTCCAAGATGGCCGCTGGCCCACTTCCTGTTTTCAGGTTTCGGTCTTCTATCTCAATGAAAATTGTTTTCGTAAAGATTTTGCAAAGGTTTTCGTAAAGATTTTGCTATTCCAAGATGGCCGCTGGCTCATTTCCTGTTCTTCAGGTTTCGATCTCCGATCTCAATGAAAATTGGTCTACAGGGGGTTTTAAGGGAAGGCGAACAACATAAAAACATTTTCGTAAAGATTTTTGATATTCCAAGATGGCCGCTGGGCTCACTTCCTGTTTTTAGCTCACCTGGCCCGAAGGGCCGGTGAGCTTATGTCATGGCGCGGCGTCCGTCGTCCGTCCGTCCGTCCGTCCGTCCGTCGTCCGTCCGTCCGTCCGTCCGTCAACATGGGAGTTTTGTTTGGATTGTGACCAAATTTGGCCATAAACATCCTTGGAAGAAGGGGAACAGAACTTGTATAAATTTGGCTCTGACCCCCTGGGGGCGGCAGGGGTGGGGCCCAATAGGGGATTTAGAGGTTAATATTAAAATTCCTTCAGAAAAGAAACAATGAACCTGTATTCAGAACATTACTTGGCATTACAAACCAGGTGAGCGATACAGGCCCTCTGAGCCTCTTGTTATATTTTGGTCTCTGATTTCAATAAAAATTAGTATATAGGGGTATTAAGGGATGCTGATCAATATGATAAAAATTTTAAAAGATTGTCGCTGGGCAAACTTCCTGTTTTCAAATTTTCTTCAGCAATTCATTGAAAATTGGTAAATGGGGATTTTAACTTAAAATTTTAATGGATGCCATACAGTCATGATTACTGCCAAATCAATTTCTCTGAAAATAGCCTTGTATTACCATACATGTATTTCTGCGCGTATAGTGCACACTTTTTTCAGATTTGTTGCAATTGGGGGTGCGTTTGGGGGACTATGTAATGGTGTCCATTTCAATGAGTACTTGTTGTATATGATATGCCCAAGGTAATATGTTTTTCAAATATCATATAAAAACACGGGGTCCTCGATCAAAATTTCACAATTTTGTAGGCTTGAAGTTTGTAACTCGCAACCCCAATTCATCCAGTGCTAAGATGGGTTATATTTAACTATTTTTTTAAAATCATGTCGCAAAAAAACATTCCACATCAGTTCATACATTTTTGTGATATTATATCTGGTTTATGTCTGTTTGTTTTTATGATTTTCTCCAAATTGTGTGTTTAAAGGAAATCCGTATGCGATTTTTTTAGAATTTCGGTCCGGCCGGGTCCCGTCTTATGATTTATAGCGACGAACGGCACTTCCGGTGTTTAAAAATCCATTCCGATTTACGACAGGGACCGCAAAAACCTCAGAGATAGCATATAATTTTCACTTCACTGCTTTTATTTGATTTATTTAATGATTTTAAACATTCAATATTATATGTAGACAATTTTCACCTATTGAAAAAATATCCAAGTGTGATGTCGTGGCGTATCTGAAACCATTTTGGAATTCAAAACAACCTCCGCAACTTCCGGTATAGCGTCATATGAATTGGCGCGATTTTCAAAAGTATGGGCCTACCTTAAGGCCCATGGGCCTCTTGGTTTTTTTTTAAAATCTTCACTTATACTGTAATTATAAAACCTATATCAGAAATATCATTGAT
>SAYR01038665.1:1174709-1193611 GCA_004382745.1 Argopecten irradians irradians | reverse complement strand
GCGCTACCTTAAGGCCCATGGGCCTCTTGGTTTTTTTTATTAAAATCTTCACTATAACTGTAATTATAAAACCTAATCAGAAATAATCATTGATGTATTTCTGGCTTTTCAGTGAATGTTATGGATAAAGTTTTAAAGGCAACAATATAGATATATACATATTATTTTTCGGTATAAATCGGGGTACTGTTACTCCAATTTCACATAACTGACAAACTGGTCCCACGTTATTATTTTTACTCAAAACTGTGCCGTTTTTGGCATCGTTATGGCAGAAGTTGGAAATAAAAAACGCATTATACATGTAATATATTCATGGCTTTATTTTTGGTGATTTTACTCGGTAAAAAGCTAGTGTTACCTATAGCTGGTTTTTTCACTACACACAGAAAATTTTACAATAATATTCTTATCTAAATCTCAAGTCCAGACTGATCCGAAAACTTCATTTTGATAATCGCTATCAAATTGAACCTGATTATCTAATCAAAAGTTAGATTATATATAGCTTGTTTGAATGTTTGAAATGGTGTAAATGGGGAATGTTTTATGGAACTGAAATAATCTACATCATAAAGCTAGATAAACTTTTACCTCGAAAAAAATACTCAAATTGTGATCAACATATATGTTTATGGTGGCTGTATAGTATGTATAGTACTAGGTTTACCCTGTGTAGCTTGCGGAACTACTTCTGAAATCACAGCGACCACGTGACGGCCTAGCTCATTATTCTGAACCGGAGTCGACACTATCTAACCGTAAATCCGACCAATACCAACCGATAGCGCTAAAAAGCTTAGGCAAATCGTTGGGATGGGACTTGATTTTTTATTCATCCAAAGCAATATCCTGAACGTATTATAAAAAAAAAAAAATTTGGCAGGCACAAATCCTTTTTAATCTTCATAATTTGGTAAGAGGTGTCTGTGGGTGTCTATTTTTTATCAACAATCTATATATGGTAATACTCAGTTCTGCTTACACAGGGGTCAGATAATATTTATCACAAACATTAGAAAAAAAAGAAAAAATAAATACTCGGCCTTACAGTCCACTGGGGGTTTTAATTTGAGAGTGCAATATGCATTTGATTAATCCTCTTGAATGCACAATTGCTACTATAAAATGGTAATCAGTTATAGGTAATACGCTTAAACGACTTCTTCTCAAGAACCAGACGGCCCAGGGTACTGATATTGGGCCCGTAGGATGCTGGGATGAATGGCTATCAAGTTTCTTCAAATAAATGACCTTGACCTTCATTCAAGGTCATAGGGGTCAAATAGGCTAAAATGTTTAAACGACTTCTTCTCAAGAACCAGACGGCCCAGGGTACTGATATTGGGCCCGTAGGATGCTGGGATGAATGGCTATCAAGTTTCTTCAAATAAATGACCTTGACCTTCATTCAAGGTCATAGGGGTCAAATAGGCTAAAATGTTTAAACGACTTCTTCTCAAGAACCAGACGGCCCAGGGTACTGATATTGGGCCCGTAGGATGCTGGGATGAATGGCTATCAAGTTTCTTCAAATAAATGACCTTGACCTTCATTCAAGGTCATAGGGGTCAAATAGGCTAAAATGTTTAAACGACTTCTTCTCAAGAACCAGGAGGCCCAGGGTATTGATATTGAGCCTGTGGCATGCTGGGATGAGTGGCTATCAAGTTTGTTGAAAAAAATGACCTTGACCTTCATTCAAGGTCACGGGTCAAATAGGCTAAAATACTTTAAACAACATCTTGTGAATAATGAAGAGGTTTAGAGACCTGATATTAGGCCTGTGGCATGCTCTGATGAAGGGCTACCAAGTTTGTTCAAATCAATTATCTTGACATTCAGTCAAGGTCACAGGGGTCAAATAGGCTAAAATCTTTAAACAACTATGTTGTTTTGTACTAATAGTCAGATGACCGTTAAAGGGACAATTCGGTCTAAGAGAACATTAAAATTTGTATATATATCGGGTAAAATCCAGTTCTAATGGAAATTAGATCAGTCGGTTTTACTGTGATATGCCTGAAAAGCCCATGGTTGTAACATGTGTGTAGATGTTTAAACTCGCTCGCTGTCCGCCATTACACATTGTGGTCGAACTTCTTGTATGCCGAACCCTGTCCCTTGCTCGTATAGTACTGCAGCTTTTGTCTAGAACTGCTCAAATCGCTCTGAGAGTAGTGTGTTTACCTTATTAGGTGAATTGTCTTGCCTAAAAATCCTTTTATCACCTTTTCAGTGGTTATGTAGTTTATTTGTTTAACATGCGTGACTTTGGCTCAGGTATAGGTACAGCGTCCATGTTGTACCTGCTTAATCGTATTGATCAACGATTTGATATTTCAACGATATTAATTAAAATACTAAACAATGACGTGGAATTTGTCAATATTTTTTGTTATGTGTTTCATAAGAAATGTAGAACAATACATTTATGCCATATTTTGCTTCTTGCTTATGTAAAAGAATTATACTGAGTGAATTGTCCCTTTAAGGTAGCTCCATACTTTTGGAAAAATCCATGTCATTTTTTTCTAACAGGTCTTATTTTCTTGCATTTTTCATGTAGATTTCAAATCTGTAAAGATAAATGGGTGTTCTCGAACTACTTTTTGAGATATTTGAGCTTGAAATATACCATCCATGCAAATTTGCTGACCGAAAATAGAAAAATTCATAAAATTATGTTTTCTGTAATATTAGGGTGAATGTAGTCTCGATCCTGTTGATTTTTTGTCCTTAATTTCTTACGATAGAACAATATACAAAACTATTGTATTTTTACAAATGCTAACTAATTTTTGTTATTTCCCAGGACCGTTTCTATACGTAATTATTATGTTTTGCCATATTTTCGCCCGTAAAAAATCAATGAATAGGCCAAAAAGGAAATGAAATCCCATGTCAATTTCACAATATTTGTATATGATATGCCCAAGGTAATATGTTTTTCAAATATCATATAAAAACACGGGGTCCTCGATCAAAATTTCACAATTTTGTAAGCTTGAAGTTTGTAACTCGCAACCCTACCCCCAATTCATCCAGTGCTAAGATGGGTTATATTTGACTAGTTTTTGAAAATCATGCCGCAAAAAAAACATTCCACATCAGTTTATACATTTTTGTGATATTATATCTGGTTTATGTCTGTTTGTTTTTATGATTTTCCTCCAAATTGTGTTTTTAAAGGAAATCCGTATGCGATTTTTTTAGAATTCCGGAATTTCGGTCCGGCCGGGTCCCGTCTTATGATTTATAGCGACGAATGGCACTTCCGGTGTTTAAAAATCCATTTCCATTTACGACAGGGACCGCAAAAACCTCAGAGATAGCATATAATTTTCACTTCACTGCTTTTATTTGATTTATTTAATGATTTTAAACATTCAATATTATATGTAGACAATTTTCACCTATTGAAAAAATATCCAAGTGTGATGTCGTGGCGTATCTGAAACCATTTTGGAATTCAAAACAACCTCCGCAACTTCCGGTATAGCGTCATATGAATTGGCGCGATTTTCAAAAGTATGGACCTACCTTAAGTCCCATGGGCCTCTTGGTTTTTTTTAAAATCTTCACTTATACTGTAATTATAAAACCTATATCAGAAATATCATTGATGTATTTCTGCTTTCCAGTAAACGTTATGGATAAAGTTTTAAAGGCAACAATATAGATATACATATTATTTTTGGTATAAAATCGGTACTGTTACTCAAATTTCACATAACTGACAACTGTCCACGTTTTATTTTTACTCAAAAACTGTGCCGTTTTTCCATCGTTATGGCAGAAGTTTGAAATAAAAACACGCATTATAGATATATTCATGCTTATTTTTGTGATTTTACTCGTAAAAAGATAGTGTTACCTTATACTGTTTTTCACTACACAGAAATTTACATAATATTCTATCTAAATCTCAGTCCAGACTGATCCGAACATCATTTTGATATCGCTATCAAATTGAACTGATTATCTAATCTAAAGTTAGATATATATACTTGTTTGAATGTTTGAAATGGTGTAAATGGAATGTTTTGGAACTGAAAATATGTACATCATAAAGCTAGAATAACCATTTACTCGAAAAACTCAAATTGTAGATCTAACATATATGTATATGTGCTGTATAGATGTATAGTACTAGGTTTACCCTGTGTAGCTGCGGACTACTCTGAAATCACACGACCACGTGACCGCCTAGCTCATTATCTCTGAACCGGAGTCGACACTACCCGTAAATCACGACCAAAACCAACCGATAGCGCTAAAAGCTAGGCAAATCGTTGGATGGGACTTGATTTTTCATTCATCCAAAGCAATATCCTGACGTATTATAAAAAAAAAAAAATTTGGCAGCACAAATCCTTTAATCTCATAACTTTGTAAGAGGTGTCTGTGGTTGTCTATTTTTTATCAACAATCTATATATGGTAATCTCGAGTCTGCTCTACACAGGGCAGATAATATTTATCACAAACATTAGAAAACAAAGAAAAATAAATACTGCACTTCAGTCCACTGGGGTTTTATTTGAGAGTGCAATATCATTTGATTAATCCTCTTGAATGCACATTGCTACCTATAAATGTAAACAGTTATAGGTAATACCGTACACAAAGTAAATAGACCATATTTATTGAACTGAAAGCAGAAATAACTGTTCCTGATAACTGAAGCCAGTGTTTGTTTGTGTAATTGATAGGTAATTTGGCCATGGGCAGATTTCTCTCCAGACATTCCGCCTCCGCTGAGGAACTGGACGATACTGCCATGATCAAACCACCTTCACAATTACACAACCTTCCAACAGCATCCCAAATTTATCCACACGGACCTTCCTTCTATGTTGATGCCGATGCTAGTAGTGAAGATGATGAAATGATTATGAGGCCTCTACATCACACACGGTCTGAAATATTACCCAGAAACCTAGACAAAGGTGCACCGACAGTGGCGTACCACCATTCCAAATCCTACCCAGAAATACTGGAGCACAAGATGGCCAATAACATTCTGAGTCCAAGATATCGGCTCGAGGATACCGAGATAGACAAAGCGATGCGCATTATTAAAAAGCAGTGTCCTTATATAGGAGGTCTGCAGGATGCCTCTGTTGTAGCACTGGCGTCCATGCAGAATATAAGTGACAAATTTCAGGGAGATTTCATTCAGATTTGTCATACGGGTCACAACCACTGGGTAACCATAACTAACCTACAGTGTCAAAGGTCAAAAGGTCATGTTAAGGTTTATGACAGTTTCTACAGGAATCCGACTTCACGCCTGATACTAGATCTGACATCACTGATTAAGCCTAAGATGCTGTCCTTCACACTAGAGCTACCAATGTATCAGAAACAGAATTTCAAGGGCGACTGTGGACTCTTTGCTATAGCTGCTATGGTTAGTCTGGCCAATGGCAATGATCCATCGGACATAGTTTGGAATTGCTCCAAAATGAGGGGCCATCTTGTTGAATGTATATCACTGGACAAGTTTACAGAATTTCCTGTCTCTAGGGACAACAAAGATGCCATTCCAGATGAGAATTTTCTGGAACAGAAAGTTTTCCATATATATCTCTGTGTAAGCTGTAGACAAGCACTTTTAAAACGAGATACACAGGTAAAATGTGGACATTGTGGAGAGAGATGTCATGACAGAAAGGACTGTGTAGATGATGATAAGCTGTGTAAAAAGTGCATGTTTCAGTAAAGATATTGTTTGTATACATGCGCTCGGGAGATTAAGCAGTGTTAACTATTTTATCTGTTAAAACATGTAGAAAGCTATGATGGCTGTAGAAGGAAGTTAGTGTTGCTTAGAAATATCAGGAATTTGTCACAGATATTTTTATTTTCATTTTAACCTCCTTTTTACACAGATATAATGATTATTAGCTCACCCGGTCCGAATGACCGAGGTGAGCTTATGGGATACCGCAGCGTATGGCGTCCGGCGTCCGGCGTCCATCGTCCGGCGTCCGTCAACAATCGACTTCTTCTCCATAACCGCTGGTCGGATTTCAACAAAATTTGACTGGTAGCATCCTTATGGGCTACTAACTGAAAATTGTACAAATGATGGGGCTGATCCCCTGGGGGCCTGAGGGGCGGGGCCAAAAGGGGTCAATTTGCCTATTTCCATATAAACGACTTCTTCTCTGAAACCAAGCATGGGATAGTACCCATAATGCAATGGTAGCACCCTTATAGGGTGGGGATTCAAAATTGTACTAATGATGGGGCTGACCCCCCAGGGGCCTAAGGGGCGGGGTCAAATGGGTTCAATTTGGCTATTTCCTTAAAACGACTTCTTCTCTGAAACTAAGCAAGAGATAGCACTCATAATGCAATGGTAGTATCGTTATAAGGTGGGGATTCAAAATTGTACAAATGATGGGGCTGACCCCCGGGGGCCTGAGGGGCAGGGTCAAAAGGGTTCAATTTGGCTATTCCATATAAACAACTTCTTCTCTGAAACTAAGCATGGTGTAGCACCCATAATACAATGGTAGCATCCTTATAGGGTGGGGATTCAAAATTGTACAAATGATGGGGCTGACCCCCCGGGGGCCTGAGGGGCGGGGTCAAAAGGGGTCAATTTGGCTATTTCCATATAAACGACTTCTTCTCTGAAACTAAGCATGGGATAGCACCCATAATGCAATGGTAGCATCCTTATAGGGTGGGGATTCAAAATTGTACAAATGATGGGGCTGACCCCCCGGGGGCCTGAGGGGCGGGGTCAAATGGGGTCAATTTGGCTATTTCCATATAAACGACTTCTTCTCTGAAACTAAGCATGAGATAGCACTCATAATGCAATGGTAGTATCGTTATAGGGTAGGGATTAAAAATTGTACAAATGATGTGGCTGACCCCCCGGGGGCCTGAGGGGCGGGGTCAAAAGGGGTCAATTTGGCTATTCCATATAAACGACTTCTTCTCTAAAACTAAGCATGGTATAGCACCCATAATACAATGGTAGCATCCTTATAGGATGGAGATTCAAAATTGTACAAATGATGGGGCTGACCTCCCGGGGCCTGAAGGGCGGAGTCAAAAGGGGTCAATTTGGCTATTTCCATATAAACGACTTCTTCTCTGAAACTAAGCATGGTATAGCACCCATAATGCAATGTTAGCATCCTTATAGGGTGAGGATTCCAAATTGTGCAAATGATAGGGCTGACCCCCCAGGGGCTTGAGGGGCGGGGTCAAAAGGGGTCAATTTGGCTTTTTCCATATAAATGACTTCTTCTCTGCAACTAAGCGTGGTATAGCACCCATAATGCATAATTGGATAGCATATTTGTATGGTATCAATAGCATCATTGTATGGTTGTGATTCAAAATTAAACTTTGGGAGTCAATTTTGCTTATTTTTCTAATTGTCAGAGTCTTGTGATAATTACTAACAAAAAACCAGGTGAGCGATACAGGCCCTCTGGGCCTCTTGTTACAGATGGTTTATTGGCTGAATGTTCTATTAATAGCTAGGGTTATTTAAGGCATTTTTTCTGATGAGTAGTGTGTGACTGTATATGTTTGTATCTTAATTAGGAAGCTGTGACATATTCGTGTTGTGTCTTTTTACATAAGTGTAAACTTCTGCCCCTGAAAATACACCTTAAACTAGCTGAAGGGGCCGTGCCGAAGTTCTAAATTTCATCACCTTTGAGTTGATCTTTTATCTTTTCCTATGTGGATGTAATCTTGTATAGGTTTTGGGTTGGATACCGGTCCTCATAACCAATAGATTATTATTTTATTTTATAAAAATGTGGTACATAACTGCATTAAAAAATACAAAGGGAACAAGCCTGACATAAGTTGTACAACTTGTTCCCAATTCAATTTGCCCCTCTAGCAATAAAGTGTGTTTATATAAATGTTTATTCTTCAGACTAATTAAATGTTTTTAGCAAATGAAATTATATAAATAATAGATAACTAAGTGTATTTCTTTTAAAGGTATTTGTATCTGTTTGAATAAAATCACAGTACCATTTCTTTGATACCAGTATGTATTTTATCATTTCTTCCATAACGTTATGTAACTTTATAGATATCATTATTTATTTTAAGACAAAATGCAGTCATTTGGTTAAAGAACCACAAATAACAATAATGAATGGTACTATACTTGTGTGTATGTATTCAAACCCAAATTCAGATCTGAAGTGGTTGATGGTCTAGACCAAATTACAAAGTTATATATGTCGAAGATAAAATGGGAAAACATTCTTTTTGTGTATATATCTGTTAAAGAGGATAAGACATAAAAAATTAATCTGTTTTAATTTAAAATTTCTTGAAAACCATCAATTTCAATTTCAGCATTATTTTTGTACAAACAAAAAATCTTCACATGTTGGAAGTGCATTGTAATTCCTTTTAGCGCATTGTGCGAATGAGCTGGTGACAATGATGGGAAATTGGATAGGAATGTTGATTTCTATATAAGTTCAATTCAATTCTTTTATTACTTTAGGCTTTAATACAGCCCATCAGTACAAAATACAACATTTTTACAGAGCAGGCACTGCACTAAAGCAGTGTAGAGAGGACAGGTTACATGTACACATGTATAATATAATACACAGAGAATGGACAGGTTTTTTTCTTTTTCTTTATTTTTCATGGCAATACATTTTTCCTTATTTGATTAGCCTCGTAAATGTATTTACTTAGCATAGACAAATCTTTCAAATTAGTTGAGCTTAGTAATTGTATCATTTTAAACACCGATGGTTTTTTCAAATAATATAGTTTAATTCCTTTTGAACGAGTATCATGGAAAGTTGGACATATAAATAAAAAATGGTATTCATCTTCAACATCACCAGAGTTATAGTTTAGAGACGGACATCCAGGGGCCAGTGTTGAATTGACCACATTAAAAAAAAAGATCTGAAATAATTTCAGAAATCTAGTAGACAAATATGTGATTGTGACTTTTGTGATTAGGATGTAATGTTTATACTATGGTTTACATACCTAAGGTTGTGATCTAGCATTGGTGTTTAATGTTCATCCATATTCAGGTGTATAATTGTTTTTTTGTTTGTTACAGTAATAAATTTGTTCTTTGACATAGCTAGCATTGTCTGTGTTAGATAATGCAATCATAAACGAGGTACAATTTCAACAGGAAACTCAAATTAAATCTTTGAATCAACAAAGATACATTGTGTTTAAGTAATAAGACATATGAAGGAAACACAATTTAACAAAGGATGACAATTTATTGAAAATTTCTCATGCCCTATCCGGCCTCAAACTCACGATCTATGGCACCCTAACTAAACATACCTGCGCCTTTTACCACCGCGCCACATCCACATCCCCAAAAAGGACGTTTCAATGACGAAGTGATAGTCAGTTTGATATGCTGACATGATCACTATAGAAATTGTCAATAAGATTATTTGAATTCCTGGATTGCATTGTATATACATACATGGATATGAATTGTACACATGTTAATACAATCTGTAAGCTTTATCATTCAGTAAAATGAAGAAGTCTGTATCTTCCATAGTAACTTATACCCACTGCAACTACATATGAGAAAACTGAAAGATACAAATATTGGGTTTTTAATTACCTTAAACTATTTGTTAATTTATCAAAAACTTGTTGGAAAAGAGCACAGTACATAATAGCTGTGATGTTGGTGGTCCAGTCATCATCTATATACATACTTCAATGCATCCTGCTGTCAAGGGACTTGTATAGTTGTCCTGTAACATACATGTGATGTGTACAGGCTTAAAAGTCAACTTCAGTCATGTTCATTATGACTGTGAATAAACCAGATGGGTAACTAGACAATGAAAGGAGAAAGGAAAAACATTAAGGAAGTCAGGAGAGTCCAAAAAGCTTAAATCTAATAGCAACTGTTCTATATGAATTCTTTATACATACATGTATATTGATTAAGAGTAATTCCATTGAAAATTGTCCTCTTCATATCCAATATGTTTCACGGGTTTGTTTCTGGAGCAAAATGAGGCAATACATCTGGACTGCAAATTAATGTCATGGAGGAGGAGAAGAGTGGAGAGGAAGAAAGGATTTGGAAGTGGATAAGGGCTTCCATGCTTATCAATATAATCATGATTTTTGGGGTCAGGATGACCTTAATTGTCATCATGCACCGTCCGTCGTCATGGGCCTGCACCATCTGCTCACATAAACTTTTCAATCAAACGATATCTTCTCAATAACCAAAAGGCCAAGTGTACTGATATTTGGCCTGTCGCATGCTGGGATGAAGGGCTACTAAGTTTGTTCAAATGAATGACCTTGACCTTCATTCAAGTTGACAGAGGTCGAATAGCTTTTAAACACCTTATGAATAACTAAGAGGCCTGGAGATCTGATATTGGGGCTGTGACATGCTGGGATGAATGGCTACCAAATTTGTTCAATTGAATGATCTTGACCTTCAATCAAGGTCATAGGGGTCAAAAAAGACTAAAATCTATAAACAACTTCTTGTAAATAACTAAGATGCCTAGAGACTGGATATTGGATTTGTAGCATGGTGGGGATCAAGGGACCTTAATAGTCATAGTCTAATATATCAGAACCTGAACTTCTTCTATTGAAAGACTTCTTTTGTTTGGCCTTGATTGTTTGTCACTACTATATTCTTTGAGGTGTTGTGTTGTGCCAATAGTCAGATGACCAGTAAGGCCCACGGGCATCTTGTTAGGTCATCTTACCCAAAGGGGACTACAAGTTTGTCCAAATGAATAACCTTGACCTTCATTCAAGATCACAGGGGTCAAATAGGCTAAAATCAAAAAATGACTTCTTGAGAATAACTAAGAAGCCTGAGATCTGATATTGGGCCTGTGACATGCTGGGATTAAGGGCTACCTAATGAGGTAAAAACGGTAAGGGCTACCTAATTTGTTGAAATGAATGAACTTGACCTTCATTCAAGGTCATAGGGTCAAATGGGTTAAGATATTAAAACAACTTCTTGTGAATAACTAAGAGGCCTAGAGAATGGATATTGGACTTACTGTACGGTGGGGATCACAGGATCTTTATACAAGGTTTAACTCATCAAATAGATCAGAACCTGAACTTCTTCTATTTAAAGAGTTCCTCTGTATGCTTTGTTTGCCACTACTGTATTCTTTGAGGTGTTGTATTGTGCCAGTAGTCAAATGAATGTAAAGGCCCATGGGCCTTTTGTTACTAAATGTCACCATAATCAAAAATGCTCAATAACTATACATCCTTCTCATTGATCAAGAGAACTCAAAGCATATGTCAACATAAAATAGAATATGAAATAGAATACGTTTTTAAACTGAAAAGTTAAAAAAATTCTGATTGCATTAAGTGGAGCGACTAAAAATGTGGATCAGTTTGACTGAATATTTATTCATACATGATGATTGGGTCTTTTTTTTGGCCCTATTTAATATTTATTATATGTTGTAGGCATAGCAACATCATTTGATCCAGATTCATATCAGGAAGTCGTGGTGGAAATTGGGAATGTGAAACTGAAGATCTATCAAGGGGACATAACTCAAGCAAAAGTTGATGCCATTGTCAATGGCACCAATGCAGAATTTGACTTAAAAAGAGGTATCCAAGTTTACCCAGTCATTTGCACCTATAACTTTATTTTCCCTATATATATATATATATATACTTTTGGTATAACATACATTGATGCATTAATTCATATGTTACATAGTTTGTGGCCAGCAAAATAAGTTTTTTATACATGTTTATATAAAGAATTAAGGTTTAAGGGAACTTATTCTATTTCTCTGATATTTGCAGGAAAAGTGTCAAATGCTATTCTTAAGATGGGCGGAGGTAACCTGAAGAAACAAGTGAAACAATTGGGTAAGATATTTGATGTATGGCTTGTTAAATATTACAAAAAAATATGCATGGTAATCAATATATAAAATTTTCATGAAAATGTCATTAAAAGAAAGAGTTTGATGTTTAACATTTTAACCACCCGGCCATCCCAGCCTTCTAATGATAGCCAATAAACAATCATATGAAGGGACCCTGTATGAAAAGTTCCACCTGTAAAATCTGGCGTCAACGAGACGTCAGTTTTTACTGAATTCCAGGTGGACTAATTATACGCCTCCCTTATACTATTTCTATACTATGAGGCGGATATGACACGGAAACCTGGCGTCATTGAGAAGTCATATTGTCATTCCAGGCGTCATTTTTCGTTAGATTCCAGGCGTCATTGTAAGAATGAGGCGTCATTTTTTTCTCCATTCCAGGCGTCATTTTTCGTTAGATTCCGGGGCGTCATATTCAGCTGAGGCGTCATTTTGTCAATTCCAGGCGTAATTTTTTCGTTAAATTCCGGGCGTCATTTTGCAACTGAGGCGTCATTTTCCTCCATTCCAGGCGTCATTTTTCGTAAAATTCCAGGCGTCATTTTGTGACTGAGGCGTCATTTTCCGCCATTCCAGGCGTCATTTTTTGTTTTATTCCGGGCGTCATTGTGGGACTGCTGACGTCATTCCAGGTGTCAATCATTTTAGAAATCCAGGCATTATTTAGATATTCTGAAAGATTCAAGGCATCATTTTCTGTATTTACGTTTTTTAGTGGGTTTCTTCAGTATAATGAACAAATTGTGGTTATGTTATCTGATTATACATGTGAACATACATTGTATTTTCGTAACTTGACCAATTGGTGTTTAAATTTTCTTTCTAAACGTTTTCTTTAGGACTGTTCAAATATATTTGGAAAACAAATAAAAATTAACATTTTACTTACAAAAAACAAGCACAATAATGTCATATTGGTATATTTTCCCTTATTTCCTGTTTTTCCATAGGATTTCAACTGGCTTTGATCTCCCTTTTCAAATTTCCCAACAAGCTTTAGCTTCTTGCTTCTTTCCCCCACAGAAATATTAGCTAGAATCTTCTTCCAAAGCAAATACAGACAAACATTTTTTGTCTATTATATGGGTAATATATTCTTGTATATATCCAGCACTTCACAGATTTTGGTAGAAAAATAATACAGATATATAATCCAAGTAAAAGTGTGTAGCAGTTACCAGTTTGTAAAACCAACTCTTTGTGAGATTTCTAAACGTCAGTGGCATGGGTCAGGGAAGGGAGTGGGCGTGGGGTGCCCAACAGGGAAACCAGGCCAATGTTTTTAGAAATATTTTTAATTTATGCATCATTCTTTGCTGATATTTGATAATCAGTATCATTTAAATGTGGTGCATTAGATAGTGTTACACTAGGGAAAAACATATCCGGCCCTATAACCAATAAACCATAGATTTAATCCCTAAAAACCCATTGGTTCCCCTAGCTAAGGGCATGTTGACCCCTGGGTTGCTGAGACTGGACTGTGCTGACTCATGATAAATGTACTGTGCATAGCACTCCTTAGTCTTGACCTGTAGACATTTCCACATGCTGGGCATAGCTATACTGTACACGTAGAACACTTTATGAAATTAAGAGTTTACAGAGAATTAGATTATCTAAATCTCTGATTGCATATTATGTTTATTTCTCTGGTTGGATCAAATAGAGGGAAAGACAGAATGTATATATCTGTAAGTTTCCCAACAAACTTGAACTTTAGATTAGATATTGTTAGTCAACCCCAGTATTACATGTAAATTCATACATAATCTTGATATTCCACAATGTCAAGTAAAATTGAGGTTTATGCAATATCATTATGTTGCTTGGTTTAATATTTCTGAGAATAAGATCTTTTACATTACACTTTATACCTTGTAATTCTCAAGTGATATGTTTACTAATTTCACCATTAACATTTTATTATTGTGTCTGTTGCATGAAAAACTTGTTGAAGAAAGGTTTTGGTGAGTTTGAAATGATTAATCTGTCTAAAATGATACCAGTCACTTAAAGTAGAAAATCAGTGACTTGATCAGTCATCCAAGTCCAGGTTCAAAAATACTTCATATTTTAGAAGCTCACTGAGAAGTTAAATGCCCTCTCAACAAGTTTAGAAAAACTCCAAAGAAATATGACGCCTCTGTCCCTTCTTTCATATAAAAAAATGCTGTCTCCTCCTAGAAAATTCCGTCTATTCCTTGAATATGATGCCCATCACATAAAAATGCCGCCTCATACAAGAAAATTTCGCCTTCATCTTGAATATGACGTCTTCTTCTGAAATATGACGTCCGCTTCACATTAAAAATGACGCCTCCTTCCAGGAAATGACGCCTTTTCCTTGAACATGACGCCCATCACATGAAAAATGATGCTCCAATGAGTAGGCAGCACTGAGCAGGAATTTTGGCTACATGACGCCTCCTGCTCAATACCGCCTGGAATTTTCAATTTACAAGCGGTTTCCACCCCACTGACGCCATAATGACAGGTGTCATCCGCTTGAAAATTTCATACAGGACATTTTAACCACCCGGCCATTCCAGCCATCTGATGATAGCCAATAAACATTAATATGTCTGGACATTTTAACCACCTGGCCATTCCAGCCATCTGATGATAGCCAACAAACATTCATATGTCGGGACATTTTAACCACCTGGCCATTCCAGCCATCTGATGATAGCCAATAAACATTAATATGTCGGGACATTTTGACCACCCGGCCATTCCAGCCATCTGATGATAGCTAATTATTCCTAATGCAAAATTCATTCATTCATTACAGCAAAGGAAATGAAGAACCATGGTATAGCAGTGACATCCAATGATAGCAGCTTTGGAATGCAGTGTGATAATATTATTCATATTGATGCTGAAGAGAGGAGGGGGTCTGGCTGGAAAACCAAATTTCTGATTGCAATGGAAAAAGCTGAAGAGAGAAAGTTCAGTTCTGTAGCATTCCCTGCCCTGGGCACAGGCGTTGGTGAGCTATCATACAATGTACTTTATAATGCATGACAATATCCACTGATAATGGTGAAGTAGCTGTTCTGCCTTATGAGTGTTTTCTTGGTTTCATCTCAACATCTTAACGATTGTGTCCAAACACTTAAAAAATGAGTAGAGGATTTTTAAAGAATTAGCACTCAAATTGTTATGATGATTGTTTGCAAAGCTATGTAATGATTATATACTGTTTATTGCTTAACTACCATGACAATTCTTTTAGAGATTTATTGCTTTATTTTTTTACTGATCCTTCCTGCTATCTGTAAGTTTAACTATTCTAAACTGCTATAGTTCTGAAAGAATATGTTCTGAATTCCATCTATTGCTTCTCACCCTGGACAGATGACAAAACAACAATGTAGACAAGAAGCTTCCATGAATTTGAAAATAATTGAAGATTATTAGAGCCTTATATAATTATGTCCTTAAAGGAATTCTTTGAATATTTTAGATTGTTTGACCACATTGATCTTGATTGAAGGTACTTGTTATTTATCCAGATATACTCAGCCTCCATGCTATTTTCGCACATTATCTGGTCACCTACAAATTTGGCACGAGTGGGAAGTAAGGTTAATCTTTGGAGGTATTGTAACACAGCCAGTCAATGGTTTTACATGACATGGGATTTTGTTTCACAGCCAGTGAATGGTTTTACATGTCGTGATATTTTGTTTCACAGCCAGTGAATGGTTTTACATGACGTGATATTTTGTTTCACAGCCAGTAAATGGTTTTACATGATGTGATATTTTGTTATACAGGCAGTGAATGGTTTTACATGACGTGAGATTTTGTTTCACAGCCAGTAAATGGTTTTACATGACGTGAGATTTTGTTATACAGGCAGTGAATGGTTTTACATGAAGTTTCAATGACATGTACATTGTCAAATGTATGAGTCATATGACCAGTCAACATATATACACAAAGGTGTATAAAATGTCTTGTCTTCGAAATGAAATTCAATGACATACATTGTATATCTGATGTGATCAATTTATTACTAAGCTTTAGTAGTTTAAGCCAACCAATATGACTCGATTCAGCTAATAATTCCCGGTACGATATTTGTGTGAGAGTCATCTCTGTGTGCAACTTTCTCACTGTTCAGCAGCAGATATGATACAAATATAGACCTGTTTTCAGGTGGATACGGTGATTTATCAACTCGAGGAAGTGATATTGCCCGAGGTCGAAGGTTGAGGGTTATATCACTTTCAAGAGTTGATAAAAATCATTCCAATATACACTTATATGATATGATATTTTATTTCTTCTCAATTTTAGGTTCTAAACCTGAAGAAATAGCCGATAGTTTTGTGGATGCTTTGGTCGAATTCATAGACCAGAATCCAATGGATATAAAAGAAATCCACATGGTGATATTTGATAAGCCAATGTTACAACAGTTCCTTATAGCCATGCAGACAAGTTTTCAGCATCATGAACAAAAACAAACGAAGTCCTCGTTGGGGCAGAAGGTCTCAAATTTCTTCGGTAGATGGGGTATGTAGGTCTTTTTGAAGGAACAATTTTCAATCACATAATAAAAAAAAATGATTGATATTCATTTTGTCATTAATCTGTAAAAAATACATTGGAACTTTAAATATGTGCATATAAACTCATTTTGTATAATTCACAAACATTGTCCTCAGTAAATTAATTGTTAAAATGTTTGAGTATTATGATATGAATTCTGTTAGAACTACTAACGTTCTGTACTATATATGGCTCTAATTACCATTTGTTTGTATGTGAACATATCGCCATTTTCAATCATATGATGTTTTATGATAAATACAATTGATCAAAAATTGAAAATACATTAAGGAATGTAGTCGATTATTTTCAGATATATAGCATCTGTTGTAATTATCTTTAAAATGATTTCGGTTTTCTATCTGTTAGCATCAGGAAAGCCTTCCCAGGGTCCAAAGTTACAGTGGGATCCAAAATTCAATGTGATATCCCAGGATAAATCACAGTTCCCTATCACTGTGTACGGACCTGACCAAACGACCATATCTTCAGCTATTGATTCATTGGAAACTCTTCTGGAGAAAAACTTCAGAGATAAAGTTTTCAGTGATGATATAATAAGAAACTTCACCAATTCACAGGCAAATCTTATTACATTACTTGGGCATTGTATCAGAGATATCAATGCAAAACATAGTCTGTTTTGTTTTTCCATTGCCTGTCTGTCACATTTAAAGACCAACAGGCCTTAATTCTGTTTTGGAAAATAGTATAATGTAATAGCCTATACTAGTTTCTTGATATGCAATTTGGATATTAATCTTTCCTGTGAAATCCAAGATGGCCACTCTAACCCCTAAGTGGTCAAAATATAACAACATCAAATTTCAATGAAAATTGGTACAGGGGTTTGATAGTCATCTAAATAAGTTAAACTGAATGCCTTACAGCTATGCGATTTACATTGTACATGTACAGAATGTTACACCTAAAGAGTTGATTAAATTTTAATTTATTTTGTACTAATATCGGTATGTCAGTTGAATTTTATGTTTGATAGTATGCAGTGGAAAATGTTCATTTCAGAATTGAATAAGTTCTTTATAACTGTATATTAATCTGATCTTCAGGAAAAGAAAGTTCATGAGCTGGGAAGCCTTTATGATGTTGAAGTTAAAGTTGACAAACGCCTTGGAAGAGTAAGATTGATTGGTCTTCTAGAAAATATCACTGATGCATCTGATGATCTGAATAAGATGATCAGAGTTTGCGAGAAGAAGAAAATGCAGGAGAAGGAAGCAGAATTGATTGGGGACATGGTTCAATGGCATTTTATTGAAGTAACAGCCAGTGGGGAAAAACTGCAGGCCTATCCACCAGATATTAACCTACAATTAGAGAAGAAGTATAGAGACCAGAAGAGTCAGGCTGAATTTAATGATAGTGCTGGAAATGTGTATGTTGTGGACTTTACATCATTGGAAGAGTTTCCAGAGAATGACCCTACGGACCGTGTGAAAGTAATGCGAAAAACCAAAATGGCAGGTATGGCTTCACAGCTAATGATAACCGTACCATTACCATATCGTGTGTAATATTATCTGTATCCTTTGTTATTAGCTATTCTTGGCACAAGTCATTATTGGGATGTCCTGATAGATATATACTATAAGACTCTTTCATATGTGGATATGAAGGATAGGGATATTCTACCCAAGGGTAGAGGGTAGAATATTCCTATCCTTCATATCCACTTATGAAAGAGTATTTTTCTTTCATATCTCGACATTTTATTGCAATTTTACAACTATAATATCTCGCCATTTTGAAATAAATTCGAAGAAATCCACGGCTGAAAGTCAATTTTTCATACATGAAAATTTACGTGATTTTTTCAACAAAAAATCCGTTGTTTGCATCTTTTATAGTAAAACTGGTCAAATTTGTGAAAAAAATGTTAAAATTTTACCGAGGAAATAGACATTTTATTGACGCCGTGACGTCACAAGGCTTTATTGCATGGGCAGCCATGCAATACAGCCTCAGGTGGCACGAGTGTATTGCCCTAGACCAGCCAGTATTACACCCGTAGGTATGAAAGAATAGATAGTTCATCTAAACACTTATTGAAATAATATATCTTACAAACATGTTTATTACAAGTCATGTTAGTAAATGATCTAGTCTTATTTAGTACAGAAATAACCAACCTAAGACTTTGATGCTCGAGCTGCGCCTGAGAGTTCTCTACACATTCTGTCCAAGCTGACACATCTGTCATCTTACCAGCTGTAGGCTGTGGTAATTCATACCTTAGAAAGGGAAAAAAAGTTTTTATTTCACATACAACATGAACAAAGCATGAATTGATATTATCATAACAAAAGAAGCCCACAGGACTATCATATCCTGGTTTTACTCCATTCAATTGTCACAAAATTGTATTCTGTATACGCATAGGAGATACACCGAACGCTGT
>SAYR01038665.1:1155364-1174684 GCA_004382745.1 Argopecten irradians irradians | reverse complement strand
AGAGTCATCTGTGTGTGCAACTTTCTCCACTGTTCAGCAGCAGATATGATACAAATATAGACCTGTTTTCAGGTGGATACGGTGATTTATCAACTCGAGGAAAGTGATATTGCCCGAGGTCGAAGGTTGAGGGTTATATCACTTTCGACGAGTTGATAAAAATCATTCCAATATACACTTATATATGATATTTTATTTTCTTCTCAATTTTAGGTACTAAACCTGAAGAAATAGCCGATAGTTTTGTGGATGCTTTGTCGAATTCATAGGACCAGAATCCAATGGATATAAAAGAAATCCACATGGTGATATTTGATAAGCCAATGGTACAACAGTTCCTTATAGCCATGCAGACAAGTTTTCAGCATCATGAACAAAAACAAACGAAGTCCTGGTTGGGGCAGAAGGTCTCAAATTCTTCGGTAGATGGGGTATGTAGGTCTTTTTGAAGGAACAATTTTCAATCACATAATAAAAAAAAAATTGATACTTCATTTTGTCATTTAATCTGTAAAAAATACATTGGAACTTTAAATGTGTGCATATAAACTCATTTTGTATAATTCACAAACATTGTCCTCAGTAAATTAATTGTTAAAATGTTTGAGTATTATGATATGAGTTCTGTTAAACTAATAACGTTCTGTACTATATATGGCTCTAATTACCATTTGTGTTGTATGTGAACATATCGCCATTTTCAATCATATGATGTTTTATGATAAATACAATTGATCAAAATTGAAAATACATTAAGAATGTAGTCGATTATTTCAGATATATAGCATCTGTTGTATTATCTTTTAAAATGATTTCGGTTTTCTATCTGTTTAGCATCAGGAAAGCCTTCCCAGGTCCAAAGTTACAGTGGGATCCAAAATTCAATGTGATATCCCAGGATAAATCACAGTTTCCCTATCACTGTGTACGGACCTGACCAAACGACCATATCTTCAGCTATTGATTCATTGGAAACTCTCTGGAGAAAAACTTCAGAGATAAAGTTTTCAGTGATGATATAATAAGAAACTTCACCAATTCACAGGTAAATCATATTACATTACTTGGGCATTGTATTAGAGATATCAATGCAAAACATAGTCTGTTTTGTTTTTCCATTGCCTGTCTGTCACATTTAAAGACCAACAGGCCTTAATTCTGTTTGGAAAAATAGTATAATGTAATAGCCTATACTAGTTTCTTGATATGCAATTTGGATATTAATCTTTTCCTGTGAAATCCAAGATGGCCACTCTACCCCTAAGTGGTCCAAAATATAACAACATCAAATTTCAAATGAAAATTGGTACAGGGGTTGATAGTCATCTAAATAAGTTAAACTGAATGCCTTACAACTATGCGATTTACATTGTACATGTACAGAATGTTACACCTAAAGAGTTGATTAAATTTTAATTTATTTTGTACTAATATCGGTATGTCAGGTTGAATTTTATGTTTGTTAGTATGCAATGGAAATGTTCATTCAGAATTAAATAAGTTCTTTATAACTGTATATTAAATCTGATCTTCAGGAAAAGAAAGTTCATGAGCTGGGAAGCCTTTATGATGTTGAAGTTAAAGTTGACAAACGCCTTGGAAGAGTAAGATGATTGGTCTTCTAGAAAATATCACTGATGCATCTGATGATCTGAATAAGATGATCAGAGTTTGCGAGAAGAAGAAAAATGCAGGGGAGAGGAAGCAGAATTGATTGGGGACATGGTCAATGGCATTTTATTGAAGTAACAGCCAGTGGGGAAAAACTGCAGGCCTATCCACCAATATTAACCTACAATTAGAGAAGAAGTATAGAGACCAGAAGAGTCAGGCTGAATTTAATGATAGTGCTGGAAATGTGTATGTTGTGGACTTTACATCATTGGAAGAGTTTCCAGAGAATGACCCTACGGACCGTGTGAAAGTAATGCGAAAAAACAAAATGGCAGGTATGGCTTCACAGCTAATGATAACCGTACCATTACCATATTGTGTGTAATATTATCTGTATCCTTTGTTATTAGCTATTCTTGGCACAAGCCATTATTGGGATCTCCTGATAGATATATACTATAAGACTCTTTCATATGTGGATATGAAGGATAGGGATATTCTACCCAAGGGTCACAAAATGTTCTAAAACCCGAGGCTTGCCGAGGGTTTTGCAACATTTTGTGATCCCGAGGGTAGAATATTCCTATCCTTCATATCCACTTATGAAAGAGTATTTTTCTTTCATATCTCGACATTTTATTGCAATTTTACAACTATAATATCCCGCCATTTTGAAATAAATTCGAAGAAATCCACGGCTGAAAGTCAATTTTTCATACATGAAAATTTACGTGATATTTTCAACAAAAATTCCGTTGTTTGCATCTTTTATAGTAAAACTGGTCAAATTTGTGAAAAAAAAATGTTAAAATTTTTACCGAAGAAATAGACATTTTATTGACGCCGTGACGTCACAAGGCTTTATTGCATGGGTAGCCATGCAATACAGCCTCAGGCGGCATGAATGTATTGCCCTAGACCAGCCAGTATTACACCCGTAGGTATGAAAGAATATATTGTATAATGACATGATGATGGGGTGCAAGGGTACCGAAAAAAATGGCTGCCTATGCATTTACACAGGGAATCTTTATTTGTTGTTGCTGGGATTTCATGTTAAGCTATTGATGCTTAATGGTAACAGTATAAGCCCAATATCATTAGATAGTGGGCTATTCAAATCGCCTTTCGTCCGAAAGTTTCGTTTTACAATAAAATGTTTTTATCGCTATTTCTTAAACAGTACTGGACGGATCTGTCATATTTAGGTTCCCCTAGGACCCTAATTGTGCATATTGCTTTTAATGACTTATTGGTCAGCAAGATGGCCAGCGGACCGCCATCTTGGATTTTGGTACTTGAAGATTGTTATCACCGCTTCTCAGAAAGCACTGAAGGGATTTGTCTGAAAATTCCTATGTAGGTTCCCCCAGGCCCTTGTTGTGCATATTGCATTTTGGGACCTAGCGGTCATCAAGATGGCAGACAGGCCGTCATTTTGATAGTTACAGTTTAAAAAGCAGAGAAAAGATCCCTCTTTCTATTGTCAGACAAAGATTATTCCTTGGTGGGCGCCAAGATCCCCTTGGCATCTCTTGTTTATACACATAATCAATTTGTAAATAAGCTTTGTTTATTTTCCAGAAATTTAGTTTTAAAACATTTATCACGGTATGAGCTAGTCTTAAGAACAAAATGAAATAATCAATAATGTTGCGTTAAAAATGTTTTCCATTTGTGCTATTCTTTTGTGAAGATACAACATTAGAGATTCCAGCAGACTGGTCTGCCATGGCTGACAAAGACAATCTCAGTGTGGTAGTCCTACAGCCCACTGACTCAACGTATACTACAATCCAGCAACAGTTTCTGGCCTCGGCTGGGGCACATACTGTTATTAAGGTAGGTGTTACAAAAACAGTTGGGTAGTGTATGAATGACCACTTCTGATAAAGGAAATTTTATTCATGGGTTTATACAATAAGCTTTGAATACTATGGACTAATTATATGTTATTTATTTAATATTATGCTCTTGGAAATGTGTCGTTACGAGAAGGTGTTCCTTTATAACCAAAGTTTGATGTTTTAGCATGAATTTATTAAATTTATTGTAAGTATCTGTGAAGCAAAATCAAATAAATGTGTGATATGCCCTTTAACGTGTTCACCACTGAAATATAATATTGAATTGGCAATATTTTGACAAAAAGACTCACAATGTGTTATAGAGCTGCATGAGTTAATCATCAGTCCAGCATCTGGCAACAATTACTACCAAAAGCTTATTATTCTGAACCTCTGATAGGAATAGACCAAATAAATGATACATTTAGCACTAACAAATAGTGTCATCCCCGGCGGGTCAAAAGGGGTCAATTTGGCTGTTTCCATATGAATGACTTCTTTTCTGAAACTAAGCATTTAGGCTAGGCAGACAATGAACAACTTAGGTTAGACAAAATGTTAACAAAGGTTTTTTTAACTGTTTTGGGTTCAGTAAAGGCAAACCAAACCCCATAAAAAGTCCACCGGAATTCCCTTTGGCAAACCTCATCTTCAGTTTAAATCTAAAATTACCCCAATAACTGTATGTACAATTTTCATTGGAACTGATTGTCCGATATATACAACTATATAACTATAAATATATATCTATAAGAAGCCGAGAAGAACCGAAGGTAGATTGTGGTTATAACTCAAGCAGATCTGTTGAATTAGATATCATCCTTAATGAAATAAAGCTTACTTCCACATCAAGTGCTTTCAAAAGTATCACCAATCAAATTAGTTAAAATGGACACCTCAAACGTGCTTCTATGTCACTAAGTTTACATACGAAGACTTTACCAGTTTTCAGTTGAGATACAGTACATTAAAAATTGCATATATATCAGAAACAAACCTGTTCTAATGGAAATCAGATTAGTTGGTTTTACTGTGATATGTCAGAAAAGACCACTGTAGTGAAATGTATGTGAAATGTTCAAAGTCGCTTGTTGTCCGCAATTACACATTGTGACGGACATCTTGGATGCCGAACCCTGACCCTTGCCAGTGTAGTAAAGAAATGTTTGTCTAGAATTACTCAAATCGCCTTTACAGTAGTGTGTTTATCTTATTAGGTGCATGTTCTTGTCTAAATTTAATATCACCAACTCCTCAGTGGTTATGTGTTGCATTTGATTAACGTACGTGACCTTGGCTCGGGTATAGGTGCAGCGTACATGTTATATCTGCTTAATCGTATTGATCAACGATTTGGAATTTAAACGGTATCAATCAAAATAATTAACAATGTTGTGGAATTTGAAAATATTTCTTGTTATATTTTTCACAAGGAATATAGAACAACACTAGAATTCTTACAATATATGTTCAACAAGTTATAAGTCAGTTCGCAATGTCACAATCCTATTTATGAAATAGTTACCCTATAATGTCTCCAAAGACACCAGAAACAGATTTTCATAAGCCGGAAGTAGGTAGTAGTTCGTAAGAGCGGAACCGGAGGAACTAAAGAGTTCCGGAAAGTCTGACGGCACACTCCCGGCCCATTGCTGTCATAGCAATATATATAAGTTCAGAGTTCGAACTATAAAGATTAAGACAATAAATCAATAATTCAACAGTTCAATAGTTCTAAATTCCATACATCAAGCACACTTACCATCCAGGCGAAAGTTTAACGCGAGGTGAAAATGAGTGATGTCCATTTCGAATAGCAATCTAACATTCAAAGTATCAGCAAGAAGCGTGAATTATCTATCCACTTACGTTTACGAAAACACAGAACAAGTAAACAAGTTCTGAAACTGGTCTCACAAATGTCGTTGGCTTGTCTTTCCGGATGCTCATGACTTCAACTTTCTGACTAAATCCATCGCTGCTTGAAATGTCTTAACGACACGCCCAATGGGCCACTGTCTCCGATGGACACACGCGTCCTTCAGCAGAATGACATCGTCGGGTTTCAGGTTATCAGACGCGTGTTGCCATTTCTGTCTAATCTGCAGTTGATCCAGATATTCACGAGAGAACCTCATCCAAAAGTCATTGGCAAGAACTTGGACTGCGCACCACTGTGCTTTGTAACATGTCTTTCAAAGTCAAGTCACCGAAAAGGCTCGTGAGGGGTGCCGGACCTTAAGGTAAGCAATGCGGATGGGGTAAGAATACTGGGATGTTCCGGGTCCGACGACACTTGGCGATAGGTCTGCTGTTGATTATGGCTGCTACCTCGTACATCAGAGTCGACATGAACATCATGGGTGAGGCACTTGTTCTTCGGGGTGGAGAAGCATAGAATCGAGGATACGTCTGGCCATCACCGAATCATGCGTTCCCAGACTCCTCCCATATGAAGAGAATGGGGGAGTTGAAGACCCATGTGACTCCGGTCTGATAGAGGTGTTCCTTGATAACGCCATCCTCAACGTTGAAAGCATCGATTTCAGGTGGTCTGTTGAACGGACGAAGTTGGTTCCGCGGTCGGAATGGAACTGGCACACATCTCCGCGAGTGGAGGTAAATCTGCGCCAGTGCGTTGATGAAAAACTCGAGCTCATGTCCTCCAAGATTTCAAGTGTGGATGCTCTTGTAGATAGGCAAGTAAATAAGGCTGCCCAGCCTGTGAGTTAGCGGCACCTCCTCTTGTGCGTCCTAGTTATCACATGCCAGGGTACAAAGACATCTACACCAACGTAGGTGAATGGCGCAGATGGTGTTATGCGACTAACCGGCAGGTCCGCCATCTTCTGAGTACCCATGGTTCCTCTGAGCTTACGGCAGGTTAACGCATACGCGGATGCACGAGGAGACCAGTCCCTTTCCTCCTACAATCCAATAACCGAGGACCTAACGGCGCCCTCGTAAGATGTCTGCCCTGATGTTGTACCCTTTTGATGACAGTGCGTACGATGAGAAGACCGACATGGCACCCTTTGGGATGGATGAAGTGGATTGGGTTCGACTAACGCGGTCGACTCGGTAATTTTGTTCAACCGGCCTCCAACGCGAAGGAGTCCATCTTCGTCAAGATACGGAGTCAAGGTGAGTATAGGGCTATCGCGAGGAAGAGAATTTCCTACTTGAAGGCGTTTGATCTCCTTGGAGAAGTGGTTTCTTTGGACATGGATAAGAATGAGTCGTTTTGCCTTCTTAAAGTTCGATTCTTTGTGCTTAGAGCACTGGTGCCAGCCATTGCACGATTTGCGGGGTTGCTTGAATGATCTGGCAAGGTGAATGAGGTAGGGAAACTTCTGAGAATTGAATCCCATTCTGAGTATTTCTCGAAGAGAGAAGTAAGGTTAAACGGTTGATTGAGTGTTACAGAACCTTTAGCCACTTGTATTCCAGTCGGCCATCTTTATCAGGCCTCGGGGTTGACGAGCGGGAATGTTCCCTTTTCATCGGTAGTAATCTCATCGGAGTTCTGGTGAAGAAATTTTGGCCGTTCAACCAAAGGCTCTTGACAGCTTGTAAGCCGGGATTGAACGAGTTCCATCGTCCGCTGGGTTGACATTCGTGTTGACATATGTCCACTGCTCGGTTCAGTAGAGCTTCTTATCTTCTGGACGCGATTTGCCACATACACATAAAATCTCCTTGTCGAATTACAGATGTAGCCAAGGACTATCTGGCTATCAGTGTACATCCTCACCTTGTCGAAGTCGATACCAAGGTTCGCAAATAACGGTGTTCTTCAGTTGTGTGGCAAAGTACCGCTGCGCACAGTTCGAGACGGGGAATCGTTTGTCCTCCAGATGGTGGCAAGATTGGCCTTTCCAAGCAAGAAAGAAACTTCGATTTTTCCATCCTGAGTGAAGCTACGCATAAAGGCTGCGGCTGCGACAGCTTCTGACGACGCATCGGAGAATACATGTAGCTCCTTTGTCAACGTTCCCGTGCACACCAGTTCCGTAGCATCGAGGAATGTTTCAGGCCTCAAGGTCCTTTAAGGAAGACCTCCATGTAGCCATTCCTTCTCCAGTTCGAAGGATAAAAGGGTCGTCCCAGGAAATGGTGAGATCCATTATGTGCCTGAAGAACATCTTGCCTTTGATCGTGAATAGGCGCGGTAGACGGCAGTGGGTCATAAAGACCTCCAATAGACGACAGAACTCCTCTTTTGGTAAATGGCTTCTCTTCGTCTGACACCTTGCATGTGAATGAATCCAAGGTGACGTTCCAAGAAGAATGCCAGGCTACGTTGAAGTGGGGCAATTATCAGTCAGAGAGCTAAGGTCTTAAGGTTCTCAGCGAGGTCTTCAGATGGGAAAGACTTCATCAATTCGGGGCTGTTCGAAGAGATTTTGTGTTAGACGTAAACGTCCTCCTTCCCATAAGGGCTTTCTGGGTCCTCTTTAGGATATCAGTTGCAGATTTCGCATCTGGCAAAGACTAAAGACCGTCGTCAACGTAAAAGTTTTCGCGAACAAAGTCCGAGACATCTTCCCCGTGTTCTTTCTTTTACGGAATCAGCCGCCTTGCGTAGACCGTAGGTTGCAATAGCTGGTGATGGGGTGTTTCCGAAAGTGTGGACTTTCATGCGGTACTGCGACTATGTCCTCATCGAGGTCGTTATCCTTGTGCCACAAGAATCTGAGTAAGTCCCTGTCATCTTCTTTCACGTTAGAAACAATGGAACATTTGCTGAATGTCAGGCCATAAATGCAATGGTTCCCTGCGGAATCTCATGAGGATAGCAAGAAGGCTGTTCGCAAGGTCGGGTCCTTTTCAGAAGCGAGTCATTTAAGGAGACGCCTTGGTATTTGGCTGAAGAATCGAAGACAACCCGAAGAGAATCTGGTTTCTTGGCGTGGTATATGCCAAAGATTGGCAGGTACCATCTTTCTTTGGTAGGATGTTGTGTTTTGGCGCCAGTTCCGCGTGTCCCTTTTTCCAGTATTTTGGCCATGAACTGTACGAAGTGATCTTTCTTTCTGGTGTTCTTTCTAAGGCTGGCGGTTAAGGACTTCGCTCTCTCATGGCTTCGTTACGATTATTTTGGAAGAGCTTGGTGCTGAGGTCGTAAGGGAAGTGGAGGCCTCCCAGTGTCCATTTTCGTTCTTCGTCATTTCTTTGTCCATGATATTGAGGAATTGATGGTCCTCTATCGATAGTCCTCTTGAATCATCTTCAATAGTCCCTCAAAAAGGCAGTTTTCTAACTGGGCTGTTTCCCTTCGCTTTGAAGAAGTTGGAACATGGTTTGAAGACAGACGCCGACCGTTGACGAGTAATCTGGTTTTTGTTGACGTTAATTACATTGACCCATGCGTTTTCTCCCCCACATGGTTGTCCGATAAGTATCCAACCCAGGCCTAACTCTGTGGCAAATGGGGTGTTCTTGGGGCCTAAGCGTTGATCCAGCACCCGGTGGGCATCGATCGTATCCCTGCCAATAAGAATTGAGATAGGCACATCATCGTGGAGGCATGGAATCTGGCTTGCTATGTCGAGTAAAGTGGCTGTAGTGCTCGGCAATATCCGGGATAGGGAATTTCTTCTTTTTGTTGGGTATATCGTTTACATTCGATGAGGGAGGGGAGATCATTTTGGTGTGGCCGTCCACAGATTCGGCCACGTAGCCTCCAGCTCTTCTTCCGGACATTGTGAAACGCTCCTGCGCATGACGATAGGTTATACTCCGATCTCGGTTCCTTTCTCGCAGAAACAGTCAAAGAACTCTGAAGTGGCGAGAGTTTATTGCTCTGGTCATCAACCTATGCATAGAAGTATTTGGAGTCTTCAGTGACGTACGATGGTAAACCTTTATAGGCATATTTGTTTGCGCAAGATCTTCCGGAGAATTCTTCACAGTTCACAGTGGTACAATTAGTATGGACTTCCGTAGGACTGGTAGGCTTGGCAGCTGTAGTGGATATGCTGGCAGACATGGCCTCTGTACAATGCAGGGCCGTACAGTGTCTCTTGCTCTGGCACTTCTGACAGGTTACTGATGACTCCGTGCAGTCCTTAGCAATATGTGAGTTAACAGCGCAACATCTGAAGCATATGCCTTTCGTCTTCATAAACTTCTTCCGCTCTTCTATGGGTTTCTTCTGAAAAGCTTACAGTCGTTAAGGCTATTGTGATGTATTGTGAAAGAGACAGAAGTACTTCTGCCTTTTGACTGACCTCTGTCTTGTGAACCGTGATGGTTTTTCGACTGGTAGGATGTTGGGGGGTTCTTTTTTCTTCTCTGGAATAAACTGTGGTCTTGTTTTCTGGCTTCATTGAATAATCAAAGCTCGGGTCATTAGCTCTGAAGCTTGATCGCAAATATAGTCAACAAATGTGGAAAACGGGGGGTAATAACACACCTTTCTGCTTCTTATACTTGCTGGCATGTGCTGTCCATTTGTTCTGTAATAGGTGGGCAGTTTTGGCGACGATGGGATTAAACTCCAGCTGGAAGAGTCATAAAATGCCATGAGGCTTCCTATAACTATCCTGTTCCTTGATAGACTGGATCTCTCCCAGGAGGTCCGCTAGTTCGTACAGTCGCTTCGAGTCATTAACTTGCTATTTTAGGCCATAGCATCGAGTTTCTGCCTGAGGGATAGTTCAACGAGTTCAGGGGCTCCATAACGCTGTTCGAGTCTAGACCATATCTTGGTCAGTGCAAGGTTTGGGTTCGTAGCATTGGCTCTACGCAGGCTCTCTGCATGACGTCGTGAATCAGCTCCTAGGTATTTTACTAAGAGGTCGATTTCTTCATCGGCACTAAGGTTCATGTCCTCTGTTTATATTTTTAAAGGAGGCTTCCAGGTTAGGTAGGTTTCTGCTTTGTCATTAAAGCTGGATAGTCGGTGTAAACAGAAGATCCTTTTTCATCAAAAACCTGCTGAATCTTGTCAGAGTGTTATCTCCGAGCGGTGTCCCGATCAAACTGGATTACAGTACTCCTGGACTTTGATGCAGGTGTATGAGGCTCTATAGGATCATTGGAGTTGGGTCCCTTGGGTTCGTTCCTATATACACTACGCTGGTGGTTTTGTTGGTTTCATTTGGGGTGTCATGATCAGCAAACATATCTGGGGGGGGATATAACAAGGCGTAAACTCCTGGGGCCTGAGGTCGTAGACTTGGTATAGAACGTTCATCGTGAGGAAAGTCATTCAACGAACTTCAGTGGGTACTAGCTTATTTCTGAGGTTTGGATTAGGACGAGGGGTCTGAACATAGTGAAGTGTGTAGGATTTAAACGGCATGTGGTTGTCGAGAAATTGTTCAACTTTATGGTGCGATGAAAGCTCTTCTGAGGAACGTCAATGCTTGGTGAAGGACTGGTTTTCTGAAAATATTCATCCATTACTCTTAGCTCGGCGGCGGCCTCTGTGTATTCTCTTTCTGTTTTAATTATTTTGAGTTGGGCATGTTTCTCGGCTGCTTCTCTTTCTATTAGGGCCTCTTTCTCGGCGAACTCGGAGTCTGACCTTTGCGGCTTCAGGCTTTCCACCTTTGTTCGAGGTATGGTGGAGCTTAACGTCTGATCGGTTTGATATCTGTGATCTTATGTGATCTTGTGTGTTCTTTGAGTGGATTTGTGGCGATGAACCTAGATGATTCTTTATCATTTCGTTGTAGGGGTGTTTCGGGGCTTTTTTTGTAGGGGTTTGTCAAATAGGGTTTCAATGACGATTTCTCTTGCAGGATTAACTCCTTTCTGGCTCTCATTGTTTCAAAATATATACCTATAGGCACTAAGTTCGCGAATAGCTTTCTTCTGTACGAGTTCTTTTCAGGAAGTGCATGAGCTCTGTGGAGAGGGTTTTCAATATTCTGTAAAAACTTTCTTGGATTCTTTCAACAGAGGAGTGGTGTCATTGAGAAGGGTGTCGAGGGTACTCCTCATTACCAGAAAGGCGTGATATATATCTTTCGAACCTAGTTTTGTATAACTCCTTACCTTCAGTGGTAAGATTTCTGACTCTGGTTTCCGTATTTTCTGTCATCTTTCTGTTTTGTCCTGTTCTGCTGTCTGGGGATTCTGTAGGTCTTTACTGTGCAAACAACATTCTAGGTTTTCGTTTCTTTTCTTTTTTATTGCTTGCAAACGCTACCTCTCCTTGAGGTAGAGTAAAGACTTCAACATACAACAAATACAAAATATAATGTACATGCAATTGTAAGCGCGATTAGCTACCACGTGGATGGAAGTTCTAACAGTATAATTCAAATTTGACTAGAATTCTTACAATATATGTTCAACAAGTTATAAGTCAGTTCGCAATGTCACAATCCTATTTATGAAATAGTTACCCTATAATGTCTCCAAAGACACCAGAAACAGATTTCTGGTCAAACATGTGTTGTTTGTTTTTTTCATAAGCCGGAAGTAGGTAGTAGTTCGTAAGAGCGGAACCGGAGGAACTAAAGAGTTCCGGAAAGTCTGACGGCACAGTCATATTTTGCTTCGGTTATGTAACAGAATTAGCCTCATTGAATTGTCCCTTTAATATGTTTGTCCTCTATTGGGATTGTTTTTCATTGCCAATAGGATAACATGCATATTGCATTGATGTCATCATTACATGGTGGGGATTCACTATTAAACAAATCGTGGGGTCAATTTTGTAATTTCAAATTTAAGAGTTTTTGGACTTTTTTCCTATTTTATCAACGGTTTAAATCTTTCGTCAATTTTCGGCCCGTTTTGAGTCTATATGAAATCAGTCTTGCAATGAGAGAGTATACATGTAGTATGTGTTTACACATCTTTGTTACACTCTGTATGATATATCAGATGATCGCTAAGGCTCATGGACTTCTTGTTTTTTTCCTAGATTGAGAGGATTCAGAATAGAACTCTTTATCAACAATACGTGGCTAAGAAAAAACTGGTCGACATTCAAAATGGCACAACTCAACAAAACGAGAAAATGTTGTGGCATGGAACCGCTGCTGAGACTGTGGGTAGTATTAACGCCCACGGATTTAACCGCAGCTATTGTGGAAAGAATGGTAGGTTATAGTTTCTCCATTTGCAACTCATGTATACTATGTTTAGTCATTAATGCCTGTTTAAACTAGTGATATATTGCATGCTACTAAACATAACTAAGTTGACAAAACGTTGATAAAAAGGTATTTCTGTTGACTCGTAAATTATTCTGCGGTTTTTATTATTTGGTGAAATATACGAAAACATGTACATTTGAAGAAAAATGTCCTTAGGTTTCGGCACATATTTCTGTCACCAGATAACCAAGTCATTATGTTAAGGTTGTATTGTCTATCACTTTCGCTTCTTTTTATCATAGTGAAAACTCTTAAAAAGTGTTATACACATTTTTCTCCGTCTGTCCGAGGTTTAAACTTTTTCTTTTACCACTTTTTTATAAAGATGCAGCACTGGAAGTATTTTTAATTATAAAAGTAAAAAATCTTTGTAACGTATACACGTTTAAAATAGCTCGGAAGTATCCGAACTGTTCCGATCTATTCCGATCTGTACCGGTATTGTCGATATTGAGCACGTGATACGGCTCAGGATGGTCCGATCTATACGGGTATCGCCGATGTCGGTCACGTATGTAATGCAACTCTGTTTTCCGATATTACCCGAAAGTTTGAAACATGACGTTGACTGTGGCGGTTCTTTCAAAACGTGTAATATTTCATGCGACATTTACCGCTATGTCAATAGTATATTGGTGTTTCCATGGATCAGAACCATCATATAAAAGCATACATATTCATACATTGTATGTTTTATAATAGTTTGTGATGGTGAAATTTACCAGAAATACAACTTTAACCAGTGTCTACAGGAAGGGTATGTTTGACCGAATTCAACTATATAAAATCGTATACATCAAATCCTTTTTGACCTTGTCATGCAAATAATGGTTACAAATTATATCATGCGAATATGGCATACATTTTATATGAAGGAATTTCAATAATCAAAACTGATCATAATATATATACTTTTAGGAACACAGAATATGAAACGAAGACTAGTTTTGAGAACCAATGTTTAACCACTGTATTTGGGACAAAACATGTAGATTTATCAGTTTCTTAAAAGCGGCATTATCATTATGCTTAGAGGACATTATATTGCATGGGTGCACTGGTATCTGTTGGAAATTAATGTTCCCCTATACAGGTATGCCATATTTGCGAAAATATTTGACAACCGCTTACGTCAAAATGGACATAAGGTCTATGGTTTTGTAAAATCGAATCCGTTCATACAAACGTTCCTTATACCTGCTATAGACACTAGTAAATAATTAATTTTCTCTGTTTCTGGCTTTCTATTTGCCTTTTCATTTTTTTCATTCCACGATGAAAAAAAAAATCCGGGAATGGCGCGGAAACCCGACGTTATCGTGACGTCACAATAGAAACATTGACGTTGCGTATCGATTTGGAAAAAAATAATCCCTTAGAAAAATCAATGGAATCGTACGTGTAAACGTATTTCATTTTATAAAGTAGCCTGGAAAATTAATTATAAGTTACGCGGATTCACACAGTTCACACACAATTCACACACACTGTATTACCTATTGTTAGCCCTAATGTATAATACTTTTATCATCTTAGTTGTGTTCAAGTTCACCTAAGAAATGATATATACATGTATACATACACAGTATTACTAAGTTTAAGAGGGGCTTAAACCTTAAGGTTAAATTGATATATATCTCGTAGAAGACCAGAACAAACTTGATTTTGTGATCTTCTAGTAGATTTGCTTGCTGATATATTGAAGCGCTTCCAGAAACAGAAGTGCAGCACATCGAGTGGTCAGAAGTTATATAATCGAAGTAGAATTTATGGTTTCAGAGTTAAAGACTTTAGGTTAACAAAGAGGGTATGGATAGCCTTTTATTGAATTAATATTGAATAGTAAATAAATTATCAAGCCAATTGAATACTTCTCTACTGACTGATATATTTTAAATTGTTCTTACAGCTACTGCATTCGGAGACGGAGTTTACTTTGCTGTCAATGCCAGTTATTCTGCATCCAATACCTATTCCAGACCAGATCCGAGTGGACACAAAAGGATGTACCTCTGTAAAGTTATAACAGGAGAGTTCACCCAGGGATCTCGTGGGATGAGAGTTGCCCCTCCAAAGGGTACGGGCCATCTGTTGTTCGATTCTGTAGTGGACACGCCTGCTAACCCAGGGATGTACATCATATTCAATGACACTCAAGCTTATCCAGAGTATTTGATAACTTTTCAGTAACCATGTTCTTTGATTATCCACTGCATCAGTGCTACCAATAATTTGTGTAATGATGTTACCCAAACATTAATTTCCAGTCAGTCTAAATGGCAAGATAGCATCAAAGCTGCTACTTGAAAACACACAATATAAATTTGTTATATTGTCCCACTGGTGCAGTACGGTGTCCTTGCTTTGAAAATCGCTTGGGGGATAAATTAATTAAAATGGCACCACATATGGGTGTTTTATGATTAAGCGCCAACAAAACTGTCAAGACAGCTACTGTTGGCTATATTGATGACCTACTGCAATGTCCTTTCAAGTTCTTATACCTGTTAAACAGATGATTGAATAATTTTCATTGGTTAACATTTTAAAATAGTCCGATTTATATATATATTATTACATTTCATTTACATTTTATGTATTTCTGAATATCGTAGTTTTCCTTTATGACAGATTTTAATAATGTCATTGATATGTTTTGTTATAGACAGTGAGACATCTAGAACTGTAAATGTACTATTTCGAAATGAATAAGTTGAGGTTATCAGTTTTGTAATAAATGTTTTTATTGTTGGATAAACAAAAAGTTTGTTTGTTAAAAGCAAAAGGAATAAATAAAGAGTCTAGCAATAATTCAAAATATTAAAAAAAAATACTTCTCTGCATTCCCAAAATTTTCGTCTAATTGAAAGCAATGAGGATTTTCAGTTAAGCCAATTTTAAATAAATATGAATTTGTTGTAAGGATATGTTGATTTATTCTGTATTGTAACCATTGAAGTTTTGAGCTTGAAGTGACTCGGAAAGTGGTCAAATATACGTGTTTTCATGTCTCATCATTAATTTCAAAGAAATTGTTCCATATTCCTTTACCCGAAGACCTGGGGTTATTCTTACAAAGTTTTCAGTAGAACTCTCGACCCTTTTTATGTTGAAAACACATTTCTAAATTATTGGGTATAAATGGACATGACAGATTAATACTATCAATCTGTTTTTGTGCTAAGTATTTTCAGCAAGATTTTATAATTCAACATTTTTTTTTTTTTTGTATATTCAAATTCTCCTTAAGTAGATCTGAAATTTGGTCAGTAGAATGCTGGGATAAAAGTCTACCAAGTTTATTCAAATAATAAATACCTTGACCTTTATTCAAGGTCACAAGGGTCAAAAAAGTTAAATTCTGTAAACAGGTTCTCGTTAGGAACCAAGAGGCCTGTTGACCGGATAGTACTTGTGTCATAAACTCAATGATTACCAGATATCAGGTTGGCGATTCGGGCACATTGGGTCCATTTTTTTAATTTTATTTTTGTAGTAGCATTATGTGTAAGTTGTAAATGAAAATACCGATAATGTTAGTGGTTTTATTTTCCATTCTAAATCAAAATTTATTTCAAATATATTATTTAAGATGCTGCACCACTGACAGTGTATAAACAATATGTATCATTTGGAAAATAAGTGATGTTTAATCGTTATATATATTTTTGACTAATATGAATCAATATGGATCATACGCACTATATATGTTTTTAATCAAAAGGTTTTATGTGAATTTCCTGTTGAAATTGTACTCCGTTGATAATTATAACTATGGCTAATTAATACAAACATACAGATACATGTAGAATATTTTGTTTTGCTTTTGTTGACTGCGCAATCAGTACCTCATTCCATTTTGACCATAGTGCCATGGATTGTCTCGGGATGCAAGTAATTATTTTAAATATTTAATTTTGAAATGAAATATAAAGCTCAAACTTCTCATTGATGGCGTTAGTGTTAATAAATAAAAAATTCCGATTGGCGGTGAAACATCATTGAAAATCTTTTTCAATTGTTTGAACTTTGCAAATATACGCAACTTCTTCTCACTTTGATTGGTAATTTTGTTTGGAAAAGAAGGAGAAAGTTTTATACTAAATTGTAAAATGGTATAATAAATAATGCGTTAATAGTGTTTCCTTACTGATGTAGCATAAATGTTTATTTCAGTAAAAAGCAAACAACCATTCATTTTTGGTGTTCCTGTTATTTTACCTTTATATTAAGAAAATACTACTTTATTTGTTAAACGTGCAGGTATGGTGCACATGTGACTATCATAGATAAACAAAAGTGATACCTTATTCTTCAAATAGTATACAGTAAAACTAATCTATACAGTAAGAACCAGCAATTCAAAGGTGCCGTCCTATATTTCATACAGGTAGCTATATATAGGTTGAGCACACATGGACCTAATGCATATGACGTTCTGTTCCAGAACACGTCTTATTGATCATCACATAGCAATAGCTAGTAGTGGCGATTAAGGACACTTAGTTTTTAAAATTTCAAAAGTGTTTGTTTTGTGTTGTTGTTGTTTTCCTGTACATTTCATATAGTATTTTGCTATCCTGTTAGGGTTAGTATATAAGGGCTTTTTACTTAATGCACATTACCCAAATTAAAGGCATGGCATAGTTTTGTTGTGAACGGTATTGTGAACTTAATTTCATTGCTTTATTACATTACTTGCTATGAATGCTATCAATATTTGAAGTTGTTTTTGATATTATTACCTGAATTAATAAAGAGAAATAATTTGAAGTCGTGTTTTTTGTTTGATTGCCAACATTCGATTTCAAACTGAAACGATTTTAATGTTTAAATAGTCAATGTAAAATGATAAGCTTTTATTTTGCCATTGTTTGTCATTTATACAGGTAAATTTTGTTCTATGATGTACAACTATATAGCTTTAACATATTTTGACAAAAGCCACATTTCGTTGTCATTAGGATGGTTTATATTATGAACATACGGCTACCGATATTTAAACTAATGCATTTTATTAAAAGAATAATCAAAATATTTGAGAGCGGTTGCCGCCCTTTGACCGTTGTTAGTATTTCACAAAGCAGTAGCATAGCATTGAGTAATAATATAAAACTATATTTTAAAAAAATCGTATAATGTGACACTTATGGTCACCTTCTGAACAATGTAATTAAAATAAATTAGATATTAATATTACTTACGCGTGACGGTGTAACGTTGAAAATGGACCCCCGTTGAAAACTGACCTCGGGTCATTTTTCAACGTTGAAAAATGACCCCAAAAACGTTGAAAACTGAACATTAGGCGCACTTTTCACACCGACCCGTTGAAAATGGACCCCGTTGAAAGGTGACCCCATAAGAACTCATTTTTTTATTATGTAACCCAACTTTCTCGATGACTGACAAAATCATGAAAAATTTGCTGAAAAATCAACATTTTTGAGCTTTAAATCCGATTTTTCATTTTCCTGCGTAGAAATCACTACATATTTGGATTTTTTGGTCCTGATATGTATTTGTTTGTCTATTGTGGTCATTTTTGATACCTCATTTGTCTACTTCGGTTGAAAAAATGTTTATGTTATGACTATTTTTTCAAATTTAGTGAATTTCGAGATGGCGGCCATCTTGATGACGTCATAACCGAGAAGTTCATCCCAACTTATGCAATGTTAACTTTGGATTTGTGATCAGTGGGTCATAAGGGTTCAGAAAAAATATTGGTTCCGAGGTTTGGGGGGGGTAGCATGTGGGACCCTCCTAGCCCATGGCCTAATATTTTATATTTATTACTCTATGCTATGCTACTTGCTTTGTAGAATACTAACAAACGGTCAAAGGGCGGCAACCGCTCTCAAATATTTGATTATTCTTTTAATAAAATGCATTAGTTTAAATATCGGTAGCCGTATGTTCATAATATAAACCATCCTAATGACAACGAAATGTGGCTTTTGTCAAAATATGTTAAAGCTATATAGTTGTACATCATAGAACAAAATTTACCTGTATAAATGACAAACAATGGCAAAATAAAAGCTTATCATTTTACATTGACTATTTAAACATTAAAATCGTTTCAGTTTTGAAAGTCGAATGTTGGCAATCAAACAAAAAAACAGAACTTCAAATTATTTCTCTTTATGATTAGATTCAAGGAGTAATATATCAAAAAAACAACTTCAAAATATTGATAGCATTCATAGCAAGTAATGTAATTAAAGCAATGAAATTAAGTTCACAATACCGTTCACAACAAAACTATGCCATGCCCTTTAATTTGCGGTAATTGTGCATTAAGTAAGAAGCCCTTAATATACTAACCCTAACAGAGGATAGCAAAATACTATATGAAATATGTACAGAAAGGAACTACAAAAAAAACCCAACAACAACACAAAAACAAAACACTTTTGAAATTTAAAAACTAAGTGTCCTTAATCGCCTACTATAAGCTATTGCTTATGTGAATGATCAATAAGACGTGTTCTGGAGAAAGAACGTCATATGCAATTAGTCGATGTGTCCACAACCTATATATAGCTACCTGTATGATAAATATATGACGGCACTTTGAAATTGCTGTTTGCTTACTGTATAGAATTAGTTTTACTGTATACTATTTGAAGAATAAGGTATCACTTTTGTATATCTATGATAAGTCACATATTGACAACAACAGTGTACCTGCTACGTGAATATTAACAAATAACTAGTTATTTTCTTAACAATAT
>SAYR01038665.1:1143712-1155339 GCA_004382745.1 Argopecten irradians irradians | reverse complement strand
TTGACGCAGCAAAAATGTTTCCCAACAGCAATCTATTATTTCTTGTAAGTTTTTTGACCACTTGTCAATCAGTTTAAGCAACAAAAACAACCAAAACCAATGTTAACATCGTATAAGTTCCGGTTATGACATCATCAAGATGGCCACCATCTCGAATTTCACTGAAAAATGAAAAATAGTCATAACATTGACATTTTTCAACTGAAGTAGACAAATGAGGTATCAAAATGACCACAATAGAACAACAAATACATGTCAGGACCAAATAATCCAATATCGCAGGAAATGAAAAAAATATATTTTAAGCTCAAAAATGGTAATTTTTCAGCATTTTTTCATATTTGGCTTGACGCAGCAAAATTGTTTCCCAATAACAAATTATTATTCACAATCAGTTATTTGACCTCTTATCAATCTGTTAAAACAACAACAAGAACAAAAATATATAGAAATGCAAAAGAGAATTGTTATACCATCATTTGGTTTACAAAACATCACCGGATGCGGCATATGATTGTTATTTTTTCCAAACCGCTAACACTACAGTTTCCTGGTGTTTTGGAATTTCCTGAATATAACATTGGCTATTGACGATTTACATATTAACAAATTTGAATTTAAAGTTGGCTGAATATCTAAATGGGACTTCAAAATAATCAATTTTCATGTTCGAAATTTTGTAGACTAGTAGCCTCTCAAACTGAATTATTACAGCAAAACGCTAACTAAAAGCTATAGGGTATCAAATTAAAGTTCCGTAAATACCATTACACTTTTCGAAACATATTGTGTCTTTTAGAATGAGCACATTCATTACTTATTTCCTGTGTATAACGCAAGGAAATATAAGATGGCTACTACAGTGTCACATATTTCTTTCACTAGTTCTTAATGCTAATCATTTTCGTTGTGCGTGCTTTCTCGCCAGAGTGTCGTCTTCGACCTCGGTGACCTGATGTGACATTACATTACCGGGTTACCATCATGGTTCTAACTTGTCAACTGTCCATGGTCAGAGTTAAGATCAGAAACATCGGCTTCAGGGATGTGGGAGCTCTTCCTGTTTCCAACCTAGTTTCACCTAGATTCACATATTGTATATGATGTTCAAGACTTCCCCGGCATGATGGAAAAGACACCAGACAAACATTCTGCGGAGGGTTGAGTTGGTTCTTCTTAATTCGTATGAAGAACAATTCCTCATTCTTGTGAACCTCAGTGACCATTGGTGGCACAGGAGGATTCTTTGAGGTCATAAATGAGGTCTGCAGTGACGTTTCACTCTTTGCCAAGTCTGGAAAGCACTTTAGAGAACTTTCTACTGGAGAGTCTTCAATGGTCTCTTTGCGCATACACCAGATGTAACACAACCAGCACCTTCAAGGGAGTGGGGAAAGTCAGACCAATGAAAAACATTTAACATTTATGCCCTCATTAATGACCTCGATGATATCACCTGTGCCATTTATGGTTGCACGAGGGTCCACAAGATTGATGAATAGTACTTCATACGAATTATGGAGTTATGTGCTAAGGAGAACCAATTCCACCATTGGAAAAATTTGCATCTGGTGTAATTTCCATTATGCCGGAGAAGTCAGAAACAGCATATACGTACGATATGTTAGAATCTGAAAGAGATCCCACATCCCTGAACCTGTTGTTCCTGATATGAACTCTGATCATGGATGGGTCATAAAAGACTAGAACAACACTGGTAATGCAGTGTCACATGAGCTCATCGACATCGACGACGTCGATCTGGCTTTCGACGAATTGGATACTGATATCTCGAGTACTCTGATTCGGACTGCATGTACCAGCTACCAGATATGCCGAGTCTCTTCAGTGGATAGGTCAGTGAGGCGAGAAAGCACGCACAATGATAATGGTTATCATTGAGAACCAGTGAAAGACATATTAGTGACATTGTAGTAACCATCTGACATTTTGCTTACGCTATGCATAGGAAATAAACAATGAACTGTTAATGTTATTAACGGAAACGTAGGCTTAGCTTAGGTTACATTTGTTACGCTATCAGTAGGTGTTGTGTTATTTTTGAGACGCTGCTAATCTACAAAATTGAGGGTATAACAATAATTCTTTTTTTGCATTTCTATATATTTTTGTTGATTGATAGGAGTTCAAATAACTGATTGTGAGTAATAATTTGTTGTTGGAAACATTTCTGCTGCGTCAAGCCAAGTATGAAAAATTTGCTGAAAAATCACCATTTTTGAGCTTAAAAGCTTATTTATTTATTTCTTCCGTACAAATCACTACACATATTTGATTATTTTTTCCTGATATGTATTTGTCGTTCTATTGTGGTCATTTTGATACCACATTTGTCTACTTTAGTTGAAAAATATCAGTGTTATGACTATTCTTCATTTTTTTAGTGAAATTCGAGATGGTGGTCATCTTGATGACGTCATAACCGGAACCTATACAATGTTAACATTGGTTTTTGTTGTTGTTATTGTTTAAACAGATTGATAAGTGGTCAAAAAACTTATTAGAAATAATAGATTGCTGTTGGGAAACATTTTTGCTGCGTCAAACAAAATATGAAAAATTTGCTGAAAAATCACCATTTTTGAGCTTTAAATCCGATTTTTTCATTTCCTGTGTAGAAATCACTACATATATTGGATTTTTTGGTCCGGATATGTATTTGTTGTTCTATTGTGGTCATTTATAACTCATTTGTCTACTTCGGTTGAAAAATGTTAATGTTATGACTATTTTTCAATTTTTAGTGAATTTCGAGATGGCGGCCATCTTGATGACGTCATAACCGGAAGTTCATCCCAACTTATGCAATGTTAACATTTGGATTTGTGATCAGTGGGTCATAAGGGTTCAGAAAAATATTGGTTCGGAGGTTTGGGGGGGGTGCATGTGGGACCCTCCTAGCCCATGGCCTATATGTTTAAAAAAAATCGTATAATGTGACACTTATGGTCACCTTCTGAACAGTGTAATTAAAATAAATTAGATATTAATATTACTTACGCGTGACGGTGTAACGTTGAAAATGGACCCCCGTTGAAAACTGACCTCGGGTCATTTTTCAACGTTGAAAAATGACCCCAAAAACCGTTGAAAACTGAACAGTAGGCGCACTTTTCACACCGACCCGTTGAAAATGGACCTCGTTGAAAGGTGACCCCATAAGAACTCATTTTTTATTATGTAACCCAACTTTCTCGATGACTGGCTCAGTCGACTACCTATCTATCTTGCTTTGGAAAAAAATGAATGCCAAGATTAATTTTTTGTACATTTTTATCGATTTTTTTACGATATTATGAAGAAAATAAGTGTAGAAATTAGCAAGACGTTGTCGGACAAATGCATTAGTTTGGTATGGTTTATTTTTGCATTATGTCCTATTAACACCACACCACACCACACCACACAACACAACACACAACAACACCACAACACACAACAACACCACAACCCAAAACCACAACACACAACCGACAACAACCCCATAACAACACCACAACACACAACACACAACAACAACACCATAACCCACAACAACACCGAAAAACACAACACACCACAAAACACAACAACACCACACAACACACAACGACACCACAACAACACCACACAACACCACAACACACAACAACACAACACACAACAACAACACCACAACAACAACACACAACAACAACAACACACAACAATACCACAACAACAACACACAACAACAACACCACAAAACACACAACAACAACACCATAACACACAACAACACCACAACACACAACAACACCACAACAACACCACAACACACAGAAACACCACAACACCACAACACACAACAACACCACAACAACACCACAACACACCACAACACACAACAACATCACAACACACAAACAACACCACAACAACAACACAACACACAACAACACCACAACAACACAACAACAACACCACAACACACAACAACAACTACACCACCACACATAACAAAACCATAACCCACAACAACACCGAAAAACACAACACAACACCACACAACACACAACGACACCACAACAACACCACAACACAACAACACTACAACACAACAACAACACCACAACACACAACAACAACAACACCATAACACACAACAACACAACACACAACAACAACACCACAACAATAACACCACAGCACACAACAACACCACAACACACAACAACAACACCACAACACACAACAACACCACAACAACACACAACAACACCACTACAACACAAAACAACACCACAACACACAACAATACCACAACACACAACAACATCATACGACAACAAAACACATCAACACAATACATCAACACACAACACAAAATCATACAACACAACGACATAACACACAACAACATAAAACATCACACACAAAAAACATAATACAACAACACAACAACACCCAAAACACAAAACAATACAACACACAACGCAATACATAAGGACACAACAACACCATACGGCAACACAACACATCTTCATACAACATCAAAGAGCAACTCCACACAACCTCACACAACAACACAATAGCACAACTCAACATCACACAGCACAACAAAACATCACACAGCATAATAAAACATCACACAACACCATACAACAACACAACCACACAACACAACAACGCAACGACAAAACAACACCATACAACCTCACAACATCGCACAATACAACCACACACCAACAACACACCAAAAGCACACAACAACAAACAAAACACAGCCACACTACACTACAACAACACACAACACAACATCACAAAACACAACAGCACCACAAAACCCAACAACACACAACAACACATCAAACAAAAACAACATACAACCAAACAACACAAAACACTGACAATAAATCAAATGAAATATTTGTAACGATGATAACAATACAAAATTTCTATTCAAAACGAGGTGATTAATAACGTTATTTAAATACCAGCATAGATGGGGCGCTTTTATTGGGAATGGCGATAACAGTATTCAAAAATGTTTGTGCAACAGCTATATATATATGTAATTACTAAGGTCATTTTTCAACAAACGATCCGTTGAGAATTTGCCAAGGTCATTTTTCAACGGTCATTTTTTAACAGACCTGCCGTTGAGAATTGATCCTGGACGCTGTCAATTTTCAACGGCACGTTCAATTTTCAACGGCATTCGGGGTCCGTTTTCAACGTTGAAAAATGACCCGAGGTCAATTTTCAACGGAGGTCCATTTTCAACGTTACACCTGACAGGAAATCCGTTGTGACATCACTCGTTTCATAAATCTTGTATAGAACGAACACTCAGATTCTATGTTTAAATTAATTTTCTCAATAACAAAAGGACAAGAGCAGAATTGATATTTAGTCACACAATGATGTGATGAATGGCTACCAAACTCATTCAAACGTATGTCTTGGCCTACCTACCTCCACAGCTAATATAAGAGGCACAGAGAACTGATATTTGTCACGTAACATCTTAAAGCGCTTTCTTAAAATATACTAAGTGATATCAAAACATTTAACCCCGCAATAAACAAGACATTCTGTTAAACGAATTATTTTGCATATGTATGTCATCTATAAGGGCTACCTTTATCTTATACTCAACATAACGGTGGAGCGAATCGGGGCTATTTGACATAGATTTTGATGCCACGCATTCAAACAACACGTGCATGGTTTCAACATGCACATCTACATTTCCAAACAATTTGTTGATATAAGTATTTGCGTAGCTAGGGTTGAGTCGATATTACGAGGCTTTTACTGAGATTACTTTAACACAATCGGACATTTAATGCAAACGAGATAGCATACCCGGTATATCTATATTCCACGCTTATGAATGGCCACTGTATGCAACAATACATCTCTTCAACTCCTTTGGAAACCAAATGGACGAGCTTGGGGTCAAACAAACTGACCGTTTGACGAGTATGGCCATTAGGACGGTGGCGGTTCCAGATTATCTTATCGGCTGTTGTAATCTTTGCCAGTAGATGTGTCGATGTTTGCTGGACTTTACTGACCCGTTATTAATGACTCAACATCCATCACTGAAGTGCCATGATGGACCGGGTTATGTCCATTGTATGAGATTTTCAGGAAGCCACTGGTCAGAATACAGTATGCTTCAGTAAACATGTCCCGACCTTAAAAAATACAATATTCGCTTTATGAAAAATCACGAATGTACGGAATAAGAAATTTTGGAAACCACATGCTATCATAATTTGTTAAAACACTAAATTTAAAGCTAGAACATTATGAATATGACGATATCATCGAAGGTATAAATCGATCCTAGAGATCTCTTGGATTTTGTTTCGTTAACCATTTAATTCAGAACTTGTAATAATTGACTTTTGAAAATCTGAATACTTTATCATTTTTTATTCTTTTTTTCTCCATCAAATATCAATTATCAGTACATTTTAGTTATTTTGGGAAGAAATACATTTTTGAAACGCAATATTTTCGTTCATTTTCATGGTTCCAGTTAAACCCTGAGGTAAGATAACAACAGTATATGCGTTTGCAGAATGAAGAATTCCGATATTTTTTAGGATAAAACGATTCTGTGTTCGTTAGGTAGTACATAACTGATGTTTACCCCTCAAACAAGACACTGTTTGTTATCCATCGTGACCCGTACTAGCCTTAGGTGACGAGAAGTGTTCACAGTTAACAGGGACAACAGATATAAAGTAATCAATCTAACTATTGGAGTGATCTAAGATCAAACGATCTCATTACTTACCCGACTAGACAGGGTTAAAAACAGACGGCGCACCATTATGACACAGCGGACATAGTGGTTCACAAAGTCGTGATCAACATGGTTTGCTAGCTATACTCTCTAACTGAATCTTCGGTATACCGATACAAAACGCACATTTTAATCTACACTCCCTAGGTTTCCGTTATTAATCCAAACACAGGGTAAACATATCTAAGTAAGATATTACTGAAAATTTGTTGGAGACTGGACGAATTTAGACGCCGAAGGATTTGGTTTTCTTTTTTAAACAAAAGCAATGTTCGGATATTTTTTTAATACATACATTTCCTAACACTTACTTTGAATGTTTTTCCTTCAGTGCATACAAAACTCGGAACTGTAAAACACATGTCTGCATACTGCAGTCAATGCAGACATTAGCGTGTAACGATATCGTGGAGTTCCTTGGGATAAATCACATGGCAGTCTGTCTGTCCTCTGTCTGTTATAATGTTGATTGCAAGACAATACCAACGTTAGTATACAAAGGTCCCCAAAAAGCCTGAATTAATTTGGAGTCTTAAGTCAGCTACGAAGCGAAGAACAAGTCTACTCAAAATAGATTTCTGGCCTCAAATATTGCTTTCCAGACTTCAACAGATAAATTGATTTGGTAAATTAGAATTAGATCCCTGTAATACTTTCCTCGAAACTTTGTGTTGCACTCAATAAACTACTTTTAGTAAGGATAAGAATGTACGACTACTACTGGGTATACCCTGATTAATTAGTTAACCCTGCCAGACCTGGTGACGTCGGATCAGTATAGCTTGATTGTTTACAAGTAAACATTATCGCAGTAACTTCAGAATGATTAAATTTACACTCAAATGTCTCCATCTAGGGATGGTAGCCCGGCGCAGGACGTGATATTGACCAATCCGCTTGACCGCTTCAATATACCCGATATGATTACTGCTTCTTCGATATGTAATTATCTCATGGCGTATGCCCTGGAAATTTCCAATGCCATATAACAGGACGTATTTGACCGTGGCAGAAAGAGATAACCCGTTTTATTCGTGTAATATCTGTTTTCAATGAATGTTATGTTTGTGTCCGGAATGCCTGATCAGAGACCCTGCCTTTATGGTCATCGACCATATGCATGCGTCCCTCGCGAATGGATCTCTACAAATCGCCTGTGTCTTATAACTGCATCACACGCACTGCCAGTGACGGTTTCATCTTGCTGGGATGTTTTTTTGAGCTTGCGAAATGACATACGAACACTCCATGGAGTTGGCCTGTAGCATCTTTTCTTTCCCTCGTGCTTTAGAACGTGATGTATTGTAGAACACACCATGACTGATACTTTGATTGTCCTCGAACTCTCCAATTATCAAATAAGTGAACGATTTAGGATAGTTTTGTATGTCAGCAGCCTAGTGATGAATCAGAAATGAAATGAATCACACTCTTAACCATATTCGTCCTCGCTCGAAATAGATTCCGTATCGTAAACGACACGAGGACATTGATTGCAATTTGCATATTTTGCCACCACCGTGTTATCGCAGAAACAAGATCTTTTTTGTTTTGCATTATCAAATTACTGAAACGAAATGGCATAATAATTCACAAGTAAACATACCTAAAGGCGGATCCACGTAAACATATCACTCACACATCATCACCAGCTGACAAGACGAAAGTGGAGTATCTAATTGTCGGTGGTTTATTTGAATCTCTATATTTGTCTTTTGGGAATCTTAACTAAGACCGCACTAGATATTTAGTTGAACGTAGATCGATTTTCCTCAAGTTATTTTCCCGAATCTTGAATCGTGTTCATGTTTTCTTCGGTTTCATCAGAACAAACGTTTCCTTTTTTTCTGGCTGTGCATTTTTTCAGTTGTTACACCGTTTTCCTTTAGTTTTAACGTGTTCTTAAGATAGCAAGCGTCATTTTAGTCGAATGTTGTATTTGACCTGCGACAATTGATTAAATCCGATAACAGTAAACTACGTGTATGCACAATTCAACACAATAGCGTGGATATCTACCTGGATGTTTCATTGATATTCATAATACCTTTATGGGAATTTAACAAAAATCATTCAATGATGTGTGTTTTCTTTTTGTTTTGGTTTTGTTTTTGTTTTTGCTTTGAAAGATGTGTTACGAAATTTTGTAATTTGAAGAACGGAAGAACGCTGCAAATCGGATGCAGTGGTGCAGATCGATGTGTTTTTGCTGTCATATAATCTCTCTCTTTCCTTTCTGTCAGTCGTTTAGGAATGATGATTTTCTCTTTCACTAGTTTAATCGCAAATTCCCGAAGATATACATGTACACAAAACACATGATGGAAAATAGGTGTATACTGCAATTACACCTGAAATGGTAAGATTAGCAGACCTATCAGATGGCCGTACTAACAACGAGTGTCAATCCTACCTAAAGTAGTATTATGTAATGACATGAGGATTGAATGTGGAGATGGCTAATCCCGTGCGTAATGGTATAGTTAATGTTATGTCTACAGGAAGTGGAAATGGTTATGCCAAGCCTAGTAACAGGGTTTTCTTACCTACAGGAGGTGGTAGTGGTTATGCCAAGCCTAGTAACAGGGTTTTCTTACCTACAGGAGGTGGTAGTGGTTACGTCCACTCCACATACTTCATGGTAAATAGACAGGTACTGCAGTTGTGCTGACAGCTGATTCGTGGTGACAACGAGAGATCTGATAGACAACCAATATTGATTTCTTACGAGAGAACGTCTGGACATAATTCTGTATCGCACCTGGCTGTGATCAGGGTAAATTTCATTTAAGGAAGTATTTATTTTAATTTTGAGAAATCTTATAAATCAATGAAAATTTACTCATAAACATTATGTATTGATATCTCAAACATTAACCTAATCATTGAACACAAACTGAGCAATAAATATACAAAATGAAAGTCGACACAACGACCAGAAAAAAACCAGCATTCCCCTTTCGTCAAAATGTTACCATTTTCGTTCTGTTTGTTGTAATATACACTTCGTATGTGTTGTCTTGACCACTTGGTGCTGGAGTTATAATATTATTACACAGTTATCTCTGCTGTTCTAGCTACTCGGAGACACACCGATCTTCAGCTATACTGGTAATCACCTTCCTATGATCAGTGTTGTATCACTATGGTAAGCGGATTATTCCTGATATGTCTTACGATTTCTGTAACTAACAATCATAAATAATACTCTACACTTCATTCCCTCGTTTGATGTTTACAAGTAATTAACGAAATAAATTATCGTATATATTTACAGTTGTGGCGTTAACAGTGTAACCGTATTGATAAAGGCCACTGTTGGAAAGGATATAGCTTATTTCATAGCAATTTTGAGGCGACATAGGAACCGTTACTGGGTATATACATAGAGTAAAATAATATTTGAGTTTGAGGTACTATTTAAATTATGGTTTTCTATATTCACTTTAATATAACGCAGGGTGTGTTATTGGAATTTGTATTATTTTACGTCATATTAACATATCAACAGTTAAAGCAATTAAGGATATTTTAAAAAGGTGAGGGAAAGCCAGAGTATCTAGCGAAAAACCAACGACCACTGGTCAGTACTTCCCGACGTGAACTCTGAACTCGTAAATCCCAGGTGAGGAACGACATGGTTAATTGTAATATATCGACTGTCTGGGTATTGTATCCACTGAGACCCAATGAATGCTGTCAAAACAAAATGCTATCTTTCATTGCTGTCGGTTTGCAGATTGCCTTCAAGGAATACACGTCACTACATTGCTGATTTCTTTTTCTATTTGAGATATATTTCCATTCACGAAAGGCAGAATAATAAAAACCTTGTGTATGAAATACAGTCGTTTATAGACTTTTTATATGAATGTACTTGATTTCGATGTTTTTTTCTCTATTATTTCTGTATTGATATGACGATATACAGAGACCGCTGGCGCCCAGTGTCACGAATGTATTGCAGTTCTGCATGTTTCTAAACAACGGGATAGAAGATAGATGTATTGTTTTTAGATCGTAGGCGATATCAGGACGATTTCTCATGCGTATTATTATAAGGTGCCAATGGATACATACCGGGTCCAATATCTAAATAAAAATTCTGTGTTGCCACACATTATAATGTGACTTTAAAAACACTAAAGTGACTGTTGATAATGACACGTGCTCAACGTATTATTTGAAACGTCAGAAGAAGTAAAACCATTATAACAGTTGTTTAAAAAAGTGTGTCTGATACAAGTATATGTATCCAGAAGGAGAGCGTGGTACTGCACTATATCTTGGCTTTAAGTATAACTCTGAAAGCGACATTGATGGATTAGAACATATAAGAATCCAACCATCCCCCACATGTCTCTGACAGCTATAGTAGTAGAACATATAATGAATACAACTCTCCCCCACATGTCTCTGACAGCTATAGTAGTAGAACATATAGTGGATCCAACCCTCCCCACACATGTCAGTGGCGTAGGAAGATGAAACGTAATGGGGGGGCAAAGGTCCTCAATATTTATAACCCAAACCCCCCCCCCCCCGCTAAAAGGAAATTAAAAATACGCAAATTGGCCAAATAAGCGTTTGATCGCCGAAGGCGCGAAATTTTGGTGTTTTAGGGGTCTGAGGGTGACCCCCGGGGGAAAATATAGTAATTTAGAATTGCTGAGATGAGCTTTACAATGTATTTTGATGATTTTGCGAGCGCCCAAAGGCGCGAGAATTTGGTGTTATGGGGTCCGGGGGTCTCCCCGGGAAAAAAATACGATTTAGAATGGCTGAGATGAGTTTTACGATGTATTTTAATGATTATAAAGCGTTC
>SAYR01038665.1:1117727-1139453 GCA_004382745.1 Argopecten irradians irradians | reverse complement strand
GACACACACGTTGGTTTGTTAGCTCATAACTTATAATTAGGATGGTAGATTAACAGACACATTCGTCTCTGTTCATAAGAGTTCCACTGCAATGTATATAAGTATATAAGAACACCACAAAAGCCTTACACCATATCGACAATAACGGCGTTAATTTGACGGACTAAATACTACCGGGTCATTGTTTGAACACGCTTGGCGTCACTCTCCCATTGGTGTCGATGTAATGGTCAGACGGCGTCCCGGACACACAGAGAGGCTAGGTAGTCATTTCCTGGAGGTCATTATATCGGTCTTATATGTCAAAGTTGTCCTTGGATTGTGTGACCATTTCCGGTGCCGACCTTTTATTTCGTAGCTGAACTTGATATGAACAAGTCTGAAGATGCTATTATTTCGTGTCGAAGATTCTAGTACTGGACAGATCCTAGTAATTCAGGCCAAGGCACTGTGAACAGCCTCAATGTGTGTGTTGTTGCCGCCTGGGGTTTGTCATTGGAATAGAGGCAACCTTTTCGTGTCAAATATATTACAAAAACAATATTTATATAACCCAAAATATATAAAATAAAGATAAATAATCAAATGTGCAACCAACCCAAATACAACATTCAACATAAGCATTGTTGCCAAACCAAATACCTTCTTAATTTTTCAGTTTATTTTCAAACTAAATACAAAATTCAAAAGTATTGCCAAACCTATTACAGAGCCAAACAATTGGAGTCTTTCTTGACTATAAGTACATCTTTTCTACCGACATTCTATTTTATTTCATACTGAGCTCTAAAACATAGAATGGTACATATTCCTTTATGTGATTAATGTAGTAAAGACTATCATACTAGATGAATGTGTAAAGGTATTCAAAATATCTGGTTATACAGACGGTATCTGATCGCCTTGTTAGTCTTAATGGTGTACATACATGTAACGTGGTACGGATCTAGAAAATGACCACTACACCTTAACGAAATAATCTTCATGCAGCCTTATGAAACACTCATTACGAAATCATTTTTTACACAATTTTACTGTTGGAATAGTATATAATTCGATAAATACAACAATAGATAACAGAAACCCACCTTGACTTGGTTAATTCTGGTTTTAAATCGACCTAAAGTTTTTGGGAAATTCGAAGGGTTTTCTGAACAAGGTTTTGACAATTACACATAGATAGGATCGTTAAATGACTTCTGGTTAATAACGGAAGCTAGCAGTATGCTTGAATGAAGGGCTTCTATGCAAAATGTCACTGAGGTCAATGTCTTCAAACAATTTTTTAGAACAAAGATATTGGGCCTGTAGCATACTGGCTAGACTGAATCATTCGTTATGTACAATGCATTAATTATTAGTGTTCGGAGGGTCCAGGATTCTGTTTACAAATTGTATTTGTTCTGGAAAAACTTCTTTTTCCAGTATATAATTAAGTCCTGGAAAACAACGCATGGAAGGAACATGTTTTAAATATAATATACGCCGTACACCTCCCTGCTATATTCCGTACATCGTGATATTTTTAAAAGGCTGAATGCCGTACACAAGACGAGTAAAATGAATTAAAACGATATTCAGATTAAAACAAATGCTGTTACATTGGTCAAATAATAATATTTTCGCAATTGTATACATTGTGTCTAATTTAGAGAATTTAGGCCAAATACTTGCAATGAAAAACATCTCGCTGAAATAATTACAATATAAAAGTTACGCCTTTAACTGTAACAGTTTATACATTCAACGAAACTAGAATACCTTTAGAAACACTGAAACCAGCAAATGGCAAGCAATGCTATTTTGATACATATATAAAACTCGATTTTTACTTTATCTATATCTTTACTTCTTTCCTCTGTTTAACCGCCCACAGCTTTTCGATATTTATAATCCTCTTCTCTCTAAGCTGTCTTGACTGTGTGTATTGCTCTTTGCATAAAATGTAAGGCAGAAAGGATATCTTCATCCAATCAGTTTTCTAACCAGTAAAGAGATAGATGATACACAAAGACGTCTATGTTACATAATCTGCCATATATACATATACATGAACGATGGGTGTTCCAATTTCAATGTCACTTGCCTTATTTCTCCAAAACCGTGGGTGTTGTGATCATTTAAATTTTCCCTGTCTTTCAAAATACTCACCAGCTGCCTGAATACACCTTTTTAGACGACCAATCCATTTTAGAAAGCATTGTTCATAGTCTGCGATGGACACACCCATAAGGAACAGATAAACAGCAGACCTAAGGGCACTTATACCTCTCTCCTGACAGTTGCGATTTTAGTTTTGGAAACAGAAAGTAATCACAGGAGGCCAAGTCGGGTGAATAAGAAGGTAGCGAAAGGACAGTAGTTTTTTCCGACTCTAAAAACTCGGTCACAAGGCGTGCCTTATGAGCAGGGGCATTATCATGCAAAAGCCTGAGGTGCTTGAGTCCTGTTTTGGGAAGACGACTCCTAAAACAAGCCTTCAATTTTTTTCAAAACAACATTTTTGTAGAATGTTGCTGTGACCGTTCCGCCCTTTGGTACAGGTATTTGCATTATTGGACCCTTTTTATCGAAGAAAATTACATACAAAACTTTCTTGATCGTACGTTGTCGCTTTGCAATACTTGGGCGTCTTGCATTTTTGGTTGCCCATATTCGGTGGGAACATTTCCGTTGTTCGGAATAGTAAACCCATGTCTCATTTTAGCGACACGGGAACTCTTCTGTTCGTCTGTTAAAAAATGGGGTATCCATCTAGCATTTATCTTTCTAAGTTTAAGATGTTTCTTAAGAATGCCATGAACTCGCGCTAAAGACAAGTTTGTCAATCGTGCTAAAAATCCCTCACAGTGTACCGTGCATCTTATTTAAGCAAATTACTGATTTTTTCAATTTTGTTCTTTATCGTACTTGTGGCAGGGCGACCTGGACGAGCAGCATATCTAAGCTGCTTTTGGCCAGTCTTAAATTTAGCTACCCACCTACAAATAGACCTGTGAGACATCATACCCTCCCCATAAATATCATACACTTCACGGTGGATATCTATCGGTTTTACGCCAATTAACGACCTACCTGTTATGAAGGCCCTAATTTCAATCACATTTACAGCTCTGCTTTCAGTCACATTGCGTATAGTGTAATGAATGAGTTACAAAGCAATGTGCATTTTAGTTAGCTTGGTCAGTTTATGAACAAGATATATACTTGTGTTATGCTCCATAAATATAAAGGCGTGCCTTTTCCTAGGTTTGTCTCCCCGATCGTTCACACGTGCAGACACGTAATGGACATACATGTACAAGTACATATACATATTTGCGTACAGGCATGCGTGGCTGTCTAATGACATTGTATATGATTACAGCATACTAAAGAAAATGGATATTTTACATAAGAATGTTCTTTTCTAGAAGAGTATGCTCCTTTCACATTATTCGTACATTTCATTATTACCCCTTGTTGGCCTTTAGACGAAGCGTGACATCTACTGGATCATAGAATAGTCCCATTATTTGAGGATTGTCGGCGTGAAATTAACATAATGTGTGTAATAGATATTGCCTGGTAATAAAATTCACTATTCATAACAGTAACAACACTAACAAGATATTTCTCCTGTAAAACCTGTAAACATTACCTCTGACCTTGTTGACCTGTAAACATTACCTCTGACCCTGTTGACCTGTAAACATTACCTCTGACCCTGTAAAACCTGTAAACATTACCTCTGACCCTGTTGACCTGTAAACATTACCTCTGATCCTGTTGACCTGTAAACATTACCTCTGACCCTGTAAAACCTGTAAACATTACCTCTGACCCTTTAAAACCTGTAAACATTACCTCTGACCCTGTTGACCTGTAAACATTACCTCTGACCCTGTAAAACCTGTAAACATTATCTCTGACCCTGTTGACCTGTAAACATTACCTCTGATCCTGTTGACCTGTAAACATTATCTCTGACCCTGTAAAACCTGTAAACATTACCTCTGACCCTGTTGACCTGTAAACATTACCTCTGACCCTGTTGACCCTATTTTCTCTTATTGATACCTCACTGGTCTGAAATGATTACGTGACATTCCTAAATATTTACTGATGTAATGTCCATCCGATGATACAGTTTGATCCGATTGAGAAAACTAATGACTGCGGAGTAATATTATCTGATACCTTTTTTTTATTTTATATTAAAATACCAACAATAAATGCACATGGTAATAAAGTTTCCGGTTGCTTGATTGAAAAAATCTCTTACATACGCGGTAGCCCATCTTTTAACACTGTGTTTATTACTGATGAATGTAAATTCATAGTGTGGCTGTCTTAGGGGCTTATCAGATGACATGGGTAATTTTATCCTTTGATTTACATCTGAGAAATTGTATAACGGTATACTGTGGTTGACTGTGTTGTTTTTAAGTCTGGCATCGCTCCCTCTCTCTCTTTCTCTCTCTCTCTCTGTCTCTGTAATGTATCTCCAATTTTCCTATGGGATAGTCCAGGGGTGGATATAACGTCAGTGATAGTAACGGAGTATCGAGGATGGGTAGCATTATACATACATTGAGGACGCACTATTTCTATTATAATTGTTTTTCTAAATCAATGATATTTATGGTGATATACACTATACATAGTAACGTTTACAGATTCCGTAAAACAGATCTGATGTCGCATGCTTAACTTGAACTTGACGTTCTGCACACTATTATAAACAAATATCGGTTAATTCTCCATGTACTCGTCTCGTACACATGGGATCTTATCCTGTCCTCCTGTCTATAAAATCCAGACGAGATAAAATTGTAATCTGGTGTAAGAAAAATCAATAAGTTGCCCAAAGATCAAAAGTATGAGAAGATATATCAGTATTGAATAAATCATGATTAAAAAGGCCATTTTTATTTTGTTTCATTCTGTCTAATTGTATTGGTGTACTTGATGGTTTACGTAATTAGAAGTGACAGTAGATAGTATATGGATGCCTGAGCGAAGATCTAGACAAGAATCGTTCCTATATATATAGACACAATAATGACAGATGATCCAGAAGTCAATAAGTGAACAGATATGAAAACGGATACGTATATGACATTAACTGTCAGATCCTAATGAGTAAACAAAGGTTAGAGTATCAGTCGTGAATCAGAGCAACTGACAACAATAGGAGGTATTGTTTATAAAACACCTACATAAAGTTTGTCACAGAGTTTCAGACAAAAAGCATTAGCATCTGGTTCTAAATTACTTTGAAACAGAATCATCAGGTCATATTTGGCGATGAGGAGCAATATAAATATCAATTGATGAGCAACTTCAAAACGACTAAACTAGAACGACCCTAATGAATGGAATCCAGTAGTATTCCTTATCATAAAGGAATACTTTACCTTTAAACTCTCCAAAGGAAAACATTACAGAAGTTAACAGAACAAAACTGAAGTTATTTTGAAATTTCGGTAATGCTTCCATATGGAGAATTTTTTGTTGCCCAGGAATATTCGGGAAAAGTTTACTCACTTAGTAAGACACAGCCTTCACCGTCATTCATACTGCAGGTTATCGACGGCAAATTTTCAACAAATCTTAGGTTATGCCTATGTAATGCGTTAATATGGAGAATTTTATTTAAGCATTGATGTCACTATTTTTTTAATTGCAATTTGGGTTATGAACAAAAAGTGTTTGCAAACTTTTCTGAGAATCCGCGTAATATTGACATCAATGTTTATAATAAATTTTATAATATATTTGATTTAAATGCAGAAAAAAAGTATTGACCATTCAGAAAGCCAGATTTGCCATAAAAACGAAGAAACAATAATTAAATGTTAATGGATTCCTTTATGGTAATGTAAGTTATTGATACTGGGTACAGGGGTGTTCGGGAAACTCTTTAATAACCATGTTTACGCATTTAGAAATACTACAAGACATTTTTATATGTGGACATAAAGGGTAGGGATATTCTATCCGATGGTCACTAAATGTTGTAAAACCAGAAAACCTTGTCGAGCAGGTAGGGCGTTAGAATTGTGTAAGTTGTCCCTATTGCGTGATCGTAAAAGGCGACTAAATTTAGAATGTATCTTTTCTCGTCTTCCTAACTACCTTTCTCCTTCCTAATGTCTCCATTAACACCGGCCTTCAGTTGAGCGCTCAACATGTGAATTAGACTCTGGGTTCTGTTCCCTGACTGAGAGTTTCTGCTCCTGCTTAGTGCTCAGCAGAAATTGGGTGAGGCGACTGGTTCGCCCAATGTCAGTATAATGTGACCGGGTGGGGTTGTATTGCTTAGTGTCTTCGATGGCATGCTTCAGTTATAAAACACTATAAAAAGGGCAAGAGTTCCGCTACCGCAGTCTCCCAAAACATGCACCTCGCACTTCACACACGCAACACACCACATACACAGAAGGTCTTCCATACATGACCCTGGGTGTAAATAGGACGTAAATACATAATAAACCAAATACATAGAAGAAAATCAAATCTACAAGTCCAATGCACAATGTCATGAAAATCAAAACTACAAGTCCAATGCACAATGTCATGAAAATTGCTTGATATCTTTAACATAAATTCTATTGCTTGTGTCATCTAGTAACGCCAGTCTGGTTTCTGAAAATAATGCTAAAATTTTACTGAAACAATAGTCATTTTAGACGCAGTGACGTCACGAGGTATGTATTGCAAGCAGGATATTAAAATTTGTATTTGCTGCCCCTACTGCATGATCGTAAAAAGCGACTAAATTTAGGACCTTATCTTTTCTTTCTTTCAAACTTACTTTCTTCTTCCTAACGTCTCCCTTGACATTTCTTCACTCTTGGCCTTCTGTTGAGCGCTTGCCCCTGTGACGTAGGCTCTGGGTTCTGTCCCCTGGCTGTGACACACCAAAGCCTATAAATGTGGTAGTGTCTGCTCTTGCTTAGTACCCAGCATACCAGGAGAAGGACGACTGGTTCACCCGTTGTCAGTATAATGTGACCTGGTGGGGTTTGTTGCTTAGTGTCTTCGAGGACATGCTTCAGTGATATCGCACTATAAAAAGGGCAAGAGTTTCACTATACAAGACGACACAACAAGAATATACTGCATTCTCCCAAAACACACACCCTCACTTCATTCATACACACAACACAACGCATACATATGAGGCTGTCCTTACATAATCCTTGCTACTAATAGAACGTTAATTAGACAAACATACAAACTTATTGCACGTGCAGTCGCGTGACACAGCCTCGGCTGACGTGAGTGTATTGCATGGGATAAACCAGCTTTGCTATTATTGGTATTATAGCAAAATGAATATTACTGCCATACAAAGTAGATTATCGGAGTGAAATTGATATTTTCAACGAATCTTAAATGAAGGAACTTCTGTAATGCTGCTATATGGAGAACTTTAAGTTTAATAATTACTTAAAGTGAAGGAATATTGATGAAACTGGACCCTTTGATCCTCGTCGAAGTTCTAGATAATACATGTTTACTTACTTAGCAATACAAAACCAACATCACCGCCACACACAAACTATCAAGAAGCAGGCTACCAAAGAGAAATTGACCCTTTCAATGTGCAATTAGTTTCAAGTATTTTCCGTCGGCATTACATAGTAATCACCAACCTCTTCAAAAGAGAAATTGCCTCTTTGAAGCGCTCTTTGGAAATAATTGTCAAACAACAAGACAGCGGGTTACCATTAATTCCATTCTCCTTTCAACTGAAGCATACTCGATGAGCTTGCATTTTGATTTTTATTTGTAATTCTGAAAGTTTTAATCCTTTAATGACGATCCGAAAAAAAATCATTATTAAAATATAAAGAGATCAGATGTCAGTGTCATCGTATCTGATATTGGATGCTAGCATTGGACAGCTTTGTTCAGCAAGCTGAATGGTACGATGGCCGATAGCGGCCGCCACATAACAGTATCAAAAGTAACTATTTTTTGTACATGTACATTTTTTGAAAAATGTACATGTACAATACAACTATTTGATATTGCAAAATGTGTACAATTGGACATGTACATATTTTACATCTACTCCCAATTAACATTCCACGTTTTATCGCATGACCTTAAGGTCAAGCTAAAGCCGATTACCATCAGCGTGATTTATTTGGAATGAGGCGTGGTCTACCGGCTTTTCTTTTTACAAATCTTTGTACTCATTCTGCTCACAACACAAACGCGTACATGTTCTCGCATTTGTATTTCAGTTTCTTATCAAAACACTTGTATTACATTTCCCCGACACTCCTGTCCTCTGCTTGATTTTGACCTTAAGGTCAAGCGATTAAGCTTGGAATGTTAATTAGAAGTAAATGAAAAATGTGTACATGTACAATTTTCAAAAAATGAACATGTACATTTTGCAATATCAAATAGTTGTACTGTACATGTACATTTTTCAAAAAATGTACTTGTACATGAAATTGTTATTTTGATACTGTTATGTGGCGGCCGCTATCGGCCATCGTAGAATGGTCACATTAGTTAACCCACCTTGTCTATCACTGTGACAGATGAAATCGTAGTAACGTTGCCTTTTACGGACCTGAATCTAATAGCTAATTAAACATTTTCTAAGACGTCCAATTTAACCATCGTCAGCAGTATTGGACCAATGTGCTGTGCAAATTATGTCATTATCCTGACATCATAACCAAGTCAAGGGGCTTTATTATGTCAAACTGTTCAACGTTGTCATTTTACTCAAAATCTCTTTTCTCTGTTATCAGAAATACGGCACAAAGTTTCTGGTGAGACATCAAGGGATATTACTAACATATACCTACATGTTACAGCTGCGCGTCGTGGTCGATATTTAGTAATTGATAGGCCAATTGACATGAAATGTATTCGAAAAACGTATGTAAAATGACTATTATTGTTGAAAGGTTAGGGGTCTTTTTGGTCCAAAAGCTACATATACATGTTCTAATTTATACTAATCAAAATGTTGCTAGCGTTGAATTGTTTTTGAGGTAATTCTGATCAATTATCCATGGCAATATGTATATCGTTGATGTAATGGTTGGTTAAAACAAAAATCTTCTGCTATGATAAACACAGGAAGCCGAGTCAAAATCCTAATGAAAAGAATCGAATAAACCTCATATAGTTAGTTATTATATGATCTTAGTGTCTGCGAAACCGTTTAAGGCCGAGCATTACCTATAAATCTATCTATAGACACCTGCCTTACACATGCTATAACACTCAAACAAGTCTACATTGTATATATCTTTTCCTGATTTTAGCAGATTTATGTGGATGATCATGTGGCGAGAGGACACTTTAGTTTTTATTCTATTTCTGAATTCAATTAACCGTATTTTCTAAATGATATTACATGCATAGCGTGACGAGTGATTAGTTGAGCTATCAACTTCAAATAGGTTAGCCTAACACAACGTTAGTGTGCCTACATACCATACATTCGACAGGTGACCTTAACACGTGACCTCAACATAAATCAGAGTTGTGGTGCCAACACATCAGTCGTGGTATTTACATCTGAACAATCAATCAAGGAATCAGTTGTAAATAAATAAATCAACTATCTGCATAATATAAAACATTCATTTTGAAACCATCTATTACATTCTTTTACATCTACAGTAGGGTATTATGGGGCTTGGTAATCTGTAATTGGCAGATATGAACGGATTTCGTTATCTTCCTTTCCAGTCTAATATTGTTAACTTTCAGGGCAGCAGCGGTCAATATCGTGAAAATCTGAACAGAAATTACGAAGGTTTCATGAACCTGTTTACAAGTCTGAGAAGAAAAACGCTGTGCAGTTGTTTTTCTTTCAACTAGTTGATTGAATATAAATGTATCAAGTTTAAGCATTGAATGATATCAGGAAAATAGTATTTAAGGACAGCAGTTGTTCTATTTACAGAAACACTCTTCATTGATAATACGATTTTATAAAAATCACCATCCACCTAACATCACTGAACATTTTGGTATATAGTGTCAAGCGTCATTAAGAAATGCCCACGTAACCCCCAAAACCTGACATAAGCCTCCGACTAACTATAACGTTGGTATAATGCCATCTGTAGTGCTATCTTTACATGTATATCTAGTATAACATCCCTGTCTGGATGACACTAATACATTTCTGTGCGATATTTTTCAATTCAAACACCTGCTGCCCTAGAGCCTGAGCCTTATAAAGCTGCTCAATTTGAAATTCTTTTTTCCTAAACAACTTTTTTGACATATCTTCTGAGACTTGCCCTACTTTGTGGACATTATTTGAAGGTTCTCCCATGTTTAACGGTTTAGGGTATAACTGTACGGACAGGTGTCTTGTTGAGCGCCTCGGGCTTTGGACTGAAAATTTCTTCTACTGTAGGATATCTCAAAATATTACAGGCTTCCACTAGATCTTATATTCATCACCGAGGCATGTAAATGACTATTAGAGAATCTTTGTTTGTTTTCATGGCTGATATGGAACAGCGAAATAACTCAAATAGAAAAAAAGTTCCAATCTACAATTAAAAGTATCCACGAATAGGTCATGTTATGCTTTTGGAATAAATGGATGTACATTAATATTACTTTCTCATTTAGAGCCGATATCTTTGTTAAATCCCATTCCATTTACCTCCTGTACAACGTACCGATACTGGACTTCTGGTGAATGTAATCAAAATGATTCAGGCAGAGTGCATTTGGTACATTTCTGAACAAGTTCTGGTTCACACTGGTTTACCTGCACTAATTAAGATTTCCAAACAAAGTCAAGTATACGTTGATTAAGCTGAGTACTATTGTACTCGTGTCCAGCTTCCTCGTTCTACAATACACAGTGGTAAACATATACCATTGAACACAGTAACATGCCGCTGAGATCAAATAAAGGACATGCGGAAGCAATATACGTACTTCCCGAGACCATGTGGACACATGGAATTATTCCGGAAATTACAGGGTACGCTGCGGATAAATCTGACCGGTCAGCAGAGTAATTACAGTTACTCGTCAGTGGTTCTCAGCTTACCGGTAAACAATATGTTACTTTATCCTTAATACAAGCAATTACGTCTGATAGGCGTCTGGTTTAACCTTAATGTCGAGGGTATACACGTCACAATCACAGTATACTCGGCTCATGACGTCATAGACCTCACCTTTAGCCCACAAACAGGAGTTTGTCATGAATATTGATGACGATTATAAATATAAAGTAGTGATAGCTATCCAAATGTAATTTGTCAAGTGGATGCAGTTTAAACTTATCTTTATCGATACATGTCTGTATAATTTTCAAGGCAAAAATAAAGGTATGAACCACAACTCCATGTTCAGCTGAACAAATGAATCAGGTATTCATGGATAGCACTAGAATAGGCATGGTTAAACTATTTCAATTTAAACTGAACTGCCAGTGGACGAATCTAGATTCATATTGATTCTTAATCATGTTATTTTTGTTAGGCTTCTCAAGTGGTTCTTTGTGTTAGGTATACATTATGTAATCAAAATCAGATAATGCTGGAGACAACAAAATCATCAAAATGGTTCTTCCGATAATACTGAATTTGTCCACGCCTTTAAGTGGAGATTCCTTGTGCTTATAGTCATGGATCAACTAACATTACAACCTAAAGTAAACGCTGTATTTGTGTATTTTTACCCCTATGGGTTACTACAATAGATATTTATGTTATTGAGCTATTTTTTGACGAGAGTGCATCTCCATAATATTAAAAAACTCTATTTAAGTTTATTCTTATAATTAGATATTAACCCGTGGAATTCCTAATTTCTTGATGGACCCTTTTTTCTATGAAATCATTTCGCCGCATTGTTTTAGCAAATCAGAGATGGCGTTACAAATGGTGATGTTTATTGTTAGGTTCTGAAATGAGTTTTTAAGCCAATAGAAATGCTTCAAACAAGCCATATTGAATTATTACAACAAACCGTGCATACAATGACTCTCTAGACTACGAAGTATACATAAATAACATCGCGTTCCATTAAAAAAGTACGAACATTGATCAGATTTACTTAAATAGATTTTCGAGACTTTGAAGTCTGATTCTTTTGGGGATCACACAGATATATAATCTGAATTAACTGCAAATGTTTGTTATAAATTGTATGATCATAATATCAGGTTCGATTTAACTCCGGAACACGAATGAGATGATGGCACTAAGTGACTATTATAGCTCTCTCATTCGGTTTTCTCGGTGTTTATCGTCATTGACTAGCTACAGTGCTGATGCTAATCATCGAGTTAATGGAGTGCCGAGGGAACGCGACCTTGGATCAAAACTTATCATCTCCTTCGTCAATATTGAAACAAATGCAGCTATGCTAGGATGGTTTGCAGACACAAGTGTATCGTTAACCATGATTGACAGCGTCATCAACACAACGTTTGTTTCTCTGGAGTGTTTTTACTGGAATAGAATATCGTGCTCGCCAATCGTTATAGGGCTTCTAGACAACACTACATAGATTCGAGGCAAGAGGTGCAGATGAGTAGAAAGCCGATTTGTCCCAGCACCAACTATCGAACAGAGATTGTGTCTTTACTTAATCAGATGTATTTCAGCGTGCTGTTATCGGAGTTAGGCTAGGTCTTCGCTCCCTATAAGCTTCTTTGTACCAATACAGAAGCAAGTTTAGGTAAAATAAAAAGAGACTTTCCCGTAACTTTCACCGATATGCTGATAGCATCGTCTAGTAATAATTCATCGCTTTTCTCTATTCTTACGGAGACATCTTGGCTTGTTAGGCTAGGAGATATTCCTGATGTCCCGGCACACTGGATACTCTGTTATCCCTCAAAGTTTAGTGCACTACTGCGAGTGTTGCCATACCAACAGTGGAATACATATCACAAATGGTATGACACTGATCATATCGTGTAAAAAGATGAGTTACGAACGTTTACTGTCTACAAGACAAGATGAGCTTTACGTCATGAAGGGTCTCTTCCTAACTTTCTTCTTATGGTTTATACAATTTGTTGATGACCACTGAACTATTTCAGATCGTGTTATTGTCTTCCTTTGGAATTGCAATTCAGACAGGTCTCTTAAAAAAGTATAATATATACAGTAAACGCTAAATATATCTTATGTCAAAATGATAACCTAGTATAATTATAATAAGATTTCATGTTAACTAAAGGTAATGGGTTAATAAAGTTGATGGAGTAGTGTTCATAGAGCTGATGGAGTAGTGTTCATAGAGCTGATGGAGTAGTGTTCATAGAGTTGATGGAGTAGTGTTCATAGAGCTGATGGAGTAGTGTTCATAGAGCTGCAAAAGTTGTGATGCTATTGGCTCTACATTTATTGTCCTTCGAAATCGCTCTCATGGGACCTTCAGTTTCATGTGACCTTTAAATATATAACTTTTAAGGACATTTAAACATTGATGTCACTACTCTTTAACTTCATCGGTGTATGGAAGAAATTGTGTTTGCAAAGATTCTCACAAAAGTTTCGAAACACAGTTTGTTTCATAACACGATGAAATTAAAACAATAGTGGCATCAATGATTATAATAATTTTTTCAGACTACTTGATCAAATAAAATACGTTTAAATGATCGATTCCATTGATTTTCCAATCGATTTTTTTTAAAATCAATACGCAATGTGGACGTCTCTATTGTGGCGCAATGATAACATTAGGCCATTCTCGAATTTAGTATGAAAAAAATATATATATTCTATTTAAGTGTTCAGCGTGTTCAACGACGGAATGCGCCTAAATGTAAAAATTCAACACTTCATCGACAAAAAGTTATTAAGAATAGTGCTAAGATAGATTTTGAAATAAAATACGTTTGTGAAATTATTCATTTTCCATTTTGGATCCCATTGCACCATATAAGAAATGACGCCTTTGTCCATTGTTGATGAATAGCGGTCTCCCGTGGATGTTGGAAAGGCTGGCTAATGGGCATGGAAACTACGTTGTAATAGGCATGACTATGTCTTCTGTACAAATGGATTGGAATAATGATGGTTTATTTTTACCAAGGTAAATGTATATACCATAGCCTTCTAAAAAGGATTTGTTTTTTTAATAAGATACAATCAATATTTGTAAACAAAAAACTTCCTGAAATATGCACTTCCTTCTTTGTTGGGTTCATGGTTTTGTAATGCTTATGGAATCAGCCATATTAATTGTATTTAAAGATTTTGTTTATTTGTTTGATTAATTAACGTCTTATTAACAGTCAGGGTCATGTTAGGACGGTCTCCCATATATGCGGTGTGTAGCGTGTGTGTGGTGAGGTGCGTGTTTTGGGAGACTGCGGTATGTTCGTGTTGTGTCTTCTTGTCATTTCAACTGTTTCCATTATTATAGTGCTATTTCACAGACGCATTCCGCCGAAGACACCAAACAACACCCCATCCGGTCACATTATGCTGACAACGGGCCAACCAGTCGTCCTACTCCTTGTTCGCTGAGCGCTAAGAAGGGACAGAAACTACCACATTAATAGACTTTGGTGTCTCGGCGAGGGGACAGAAACCAAAGCCTACATCACAGGGTGAGCATACAACGGAAGGCCAAAAGTGAGGCGGTTTCAAGGGAGACAAGCGGTGTTTTCTCTTAACTTAAAAAAAGTTCACCGTTTTAGCCAATGTTTCTCTTTTTCTGTGGATAAAAAAGTTTGTTTCTATTCTTGATAATCATGTTTGAATTGCATACTTCGTAGTGTAGGAGACCATTTGCACTCCCTGCAATGTAATTTAAGAGGATATTTGCCAATTTTAGCGAGCTATTTGTTCAGTCGTGTATTTATTTCTGTACACTTTGATGGTACAATTATGTAATACGTTTTGCTTCGGATTGTGTCTTTTAAATCTTTTTTTTATGTAATATGACCGCTTTAATAAAGGAAATCTTTATGGGTTAAGGTTGGTATAAGGGAAACATTTGTTGATATATCAGACAGTCGTCTGTTTGTGAGAGTTCATTTTTTTTCCAATCGCGCTAATTCCATTTCATGTGGCTTTTGATGCGTGATTGAGTTTATTGCCTTTATCGAAATTCTACTTCTTAGAGCAGGCAAAACAATTATTGGGCGATCGATAGCGAGATCATTTATATTACAAACAGACGAAATGATACAAGGTCATAGCGTGTCAAAGTATGTCAAAGGCTTCCCCCATAACAATGTTAAGGCTATCTCAGTTTCCAATTACTTCTCTGTTCCAACCGGATTCACTATTTTTGCAACATGCACGTGAACGCAATGCTACTGTGTGTGGGATTTGATTAATTACAATATATCCTTGTTTGCTTAGCTACCAAATCATGTCGTCTTTTGGTTTATTTATCGATACCATTCTTGGTTTTTAAGTTCTTTAGTTGTATTCTGCCATCATGGCGTTAGGGATGTAAATATCAATTTTATTTCAATTTCATTTACGAAGATTTCAAAGTACCTGATATGAATATAAACGTCAAAATATTGCACAAAATTTAAAGTAAATTAATATTTTTTATCCCCAATGTCAATTTTTGTGGGACTTTGAATGTTTCTAATAAATTGCAGACGAGATTTAAGTCAAAATCTTTGTTTGGTCAAGACTACAGGAAAACATTTAACGTAGATGATATAGCAGGTGTGGTCTGTCAGCAAAGAATGAGCAATGTCTGCAAAAAAAATTGACCCTGATAACCGATCTCCCTTGATTGCGCAATACTAACATGAAATACGTTTGTTTACAATGGTTAAAAATAGGTACAGTATTCAAGATATTATATACAAGACTATCCACTTACTTTCCGCGATTTCTGTTAGTTCTTTCAAAACTATTGTACGGGTTATGGATACCATTATCAATTATGAGGAATTCGATACCGTTATTATGGTCAGTGACATATACCAGACGGAGACTAATTCATTTTGTATCGAGTCCTTTATGGTTCTGATATTTTTCAATAAGTTTGTATACTCATAAATTAAAATCAGAACCACTCCTTTATCTGGTCATGTTTCCTCGTCAAATGAAGGACGACGTGATTCATTAAAACCTACCTTTATTCGTGTTTTTCTGTTAAAATGTCCAGTTTTCGGATCACTGAACCTTTGTCCTAAGGTTAAATGTCTAACCAGTTTAAGATATGAACTCAATGGTAATTTTAAAATCAAATAAATTTTAAATAAGTTTGAATTTAGATATTAAAAATATTTTTGTTTGGGGACAACCTCATCATTTTCAGAGGCAAATATTCCTAGATCAGTATATACTCATATCCATTTCTTTCATACTTGAAAGGGCTATCCCACGATTGCAGGGGAAAAAGATACCTCTGCCTGTTACTGGGGTAGGGAAAAGACAGTGCACACTCGCTAGACAATGATGTGAGGTCATCATTTCATGCAGCGGCTATTTCCGTCGACGTAATCAATTTTGACGCATTGCGATGTTCATATGATGGCGGCGCTTTGGAAAATGATTCTATATAAGTGGATTTTCAATGATTCGCTAAAGTTTGAGAGAACAAAGATTCAAGCATGGGTCTGTCAGGTGGACAGGGATATCTCAACCCTTCTGAAAGATTATGGTTGTCAGCCCTTGGTAATCCTCGGTTTGACAAGCCAAAATTGTTCACTCGGGTTGATATATCCCTCCCTGTCCACTTTACATACTCATGTAAGATTCTATCAGTCTCTGAAATCCACAAGTTTGACTTATAGTGTGAACAAGGACCGTTGCAGATCAAAATTCTACATGAGTTCATTGGTAATACACAGTTATAACAGTTCAAGTTATTGCACCGCTTTTCACTCTGTTCAGGAAGGATTGCTTCAGTGTTGTGGAAGGCGAGGGCTTCCGTGTTGGAGAAGGCAGGGCATCAGTTTTGTGGAAGGCGGGGGCTTCAGTGCTGAAGAAGGCAGGGCTTCAGTGTTTTGGAAGGCGGGGGCTTCCGTGTTGGAGAAGGCAGAGCTTCAGTGTTGTGGAAGGCAGGGCATCAGTTTTGTGGAATGCGGGGGCTTCAGTGTTGTGGAAGGCGGGGGCTTCCGTGTTGAGGAAGGCAGGGCTTCAGTGTTGTGGAAGGCAGGGCTTCAGTGTTGTGGAAGGCAGGGCTTCAGTGTTGTGGAAGGCAGGGCTTCAGTGTTGTGGAAGGCGGGGCTTCAGTGTTGTGGAAGGCGGGGGCTTCCGTGGTGAAGAAGGCAGGGCTTCAGTGTTGTGGAAGGCGGTGTCTTGCTTGTTGAAGAAGGCAGAGCTTCAGTGTTGTGGAAGGCGGGGGCTTCCGTGGTGAAGAAGGCAGGGCTTCAGTGTTGTGGAAGGCGGTGTCTTGCTTGTTGAAGAAGGCAGAGCTTCAGTGTTGCGGAAGGCGAGAGCTACAGTGTTGTGGAATGCGGGGATTTTAATGTTGGGGAAGGCGGGGATTCAGTGTTCGGGAAGGCGGGAGCCAGAGTGTTGGGGAATGCTGGTGGCTTCAGTGTTGTAGAAGGCGGAAGCTTCAGTGGTCGGGAAGGCGGGGGTTTACATGTTGTGGAAGGCGGGGGCTTCAGTGCTAAGGGATGCTTAGGGCTTCAGTGTTGTGGAAGGGAGAAGCTTCAATGTTGGGAAATGCAGGATTTTACATGTTGTGAAAGGCGGGGGCTTCAGTGTTGTGGAAGGCGGTAGCTGCAGTGTTGTGGAAGGCATAATGGTAAACTGAACATCTCTTTTATGTAATGATACTTTCACACGACCTGTTATATCTTTCTGGGTTTGACGTTTCGTGGACTGATACGATGTATACACTGTCTGATTGGTCGGATTGTTCACGTATAGCTTACTAGGCATAAACATTTTTATATGAAGCATTCACTGGTTGTGTAGCACATACATGTATAATTAAATAAACAACTTTCCAACTCGAAAAATAGAGATATTTGAAATCTTTTTAATTTGTCGTTTTCTTTTTCAACATTAAAATGCTTTAGCAATATCGCCGTTCTCGTTTGTGTACGCTATGAGGACAATAAAATATCACAATATTATTTTAAAGAATATGGGGTTAATATAGATATTGGGTAGTACGATGATGGTATTCCAAGATTAACAATGTTAATAGGATACAATTGTCACGCATTATTCTAATTCATCAACTTCTGATAAAACTTTACATCTAACCAAGATTTAAAGTAAGAAGACAGAGAAACAATCAATATAAACTTGATTACATTTTGAGGAAAAAACCCTGATAGTTAAATTCTTGCAGATCGTACTATAGAGTTATGTTTTGTTGGTGGTTGTATGACAAGATAGTTCTCCATGACCTTTCTTTGTACGTAATTACGTTAGTGACCACAGAGAGACCTTGTACATGTTAAACACATGCGACCTTGGGATCCGGGCATCATCCTGCTCTAATCTTATCGGCGAGGAAGTAAAGCTTAATTGGATTTGTTGGTATATTCTATTGCTACCTATCCAATGTGTCCGTTCTTTCTAAGTGACTATGATGATGTACATATGAAGTATTGAACAAAGAAATTTTTAATAGATTGAGAGAATTAAAAAAGGCAAATAATAGTAACAAAGAAAGGCGTTAGATGATATTTTGAAAGGAGACTAAGGAATCTTATTGTCCCATTCTTTCTCAAGAGGCAATTTCTGTTCTGTTACTGCTTAGCGCTCAGCATATGGAGTGAGATGACTGGTTTTGTTGCATTTTGACATTGTCTGTTGTTTAGTCTTTTGTGTAAAACACGTTTCAGTGTAATGGCGCTATAAAAATGACGATTGTTCCACTATGTAAAGGAGAGACAACACGATTATACCACAGCCTAAGCGGATATTCACACACGCAACATATTGCTCACCAGGGAGGCCGTCCTTAATTGTCTTGTCTGTTAATAGGACGTCCTAAATGGCCCTGTCTGTTAATAGGACGTCCTAAATGACCATGTCTGTTATTAGGACGTCCTAAATGACCATGTCTGTTATTAGGACGTCCTAAATGACCCTGTCTGTTATTAGGCTATAAACGATAGGTGATGACTAATAAACCAAATCAAACTATATTACAGAATACTATATATATATTGGCCTACGACAATACATCAATGATGATGATCATACTTTGTCAGGGAAACCAATAAATTTCGTTGAATTTCGTTGAATATCTTGTAATATCATTTTTTTCTGCGAAGCTGGGTTACATAAAATTTTACACGGGCTCCATTATCATTTTCCCCTCATAACCTCAACAAAATAAAAATATATCCCTTATATTTACAGTTTTTCACGTCAATGAATGTTAAATATTATCACGACAGATGCATATTTTGTTTTATATGAATACCCATGCTTTTTCTCTCCCGTCATCGTCAACGAATTCGATTGAACATCTGATTGGAATCGAGTCATTCATATACGTATGTTCCCACCAAAAGTGGGGTCATGACCCCACGTTGCTACGCCAGCGACTATTTCCATAACAATAGAATCGCCGCATGTGTTGTACTATTATTATACATTGATAATGATAATAGTAGAAAGCATGGTTATTGAGTCCATGCCGGTGCAAACTGTTAATATATATATATATATTTGCTTTGTATGTACTGTTAATATGAAAGGAGAGGGCATGCACAGGTATGTTGCCCGTTGCCCAATTCCGATTGCCTTCAACATCAGACAACACGATATTGTGAAATTAAATTATCATACTTTATGAACGCCCTCATATATGAAGGTTGATTTATATATTAGAATTAAAAGTAATCTTTACGTTATACTAATGGAGTCGACCACTTTTATTTCGATATTAACTGTCGTGACTAACGCCAGTATCATAACCGCTTTATGTAACTTGTCTCTGGCTACATATAGTATTCTTGGATAAGTCACTTCTGGCCGTAGAAAAAACGCAGGCCTATATACGAAAAGCTTCGGTAATTGTCGGTTTTGCAATGACGACTGTTTCAAGATTACAGGTATGTTTACAAGACGATATTTGACTGTTCGATATCAAAGGTTTATCTGCATGGAATAATGTCATAATACACGTCATTCATCTCTATTCTAGGTCATCGGTACATTGTTCGATCATTTTTATATGTTTGTGAGTACACAGAAAAAAAATTGTCGTATATTCTGTTTTGAAAGTAATGGGTAAATCATATGTACACTATATCGCCAGATTGTGACAATCTATATTTGTAAATTCCTCTTTTCGGTAATAAAATCAATGCTACAACATTTATCGACTAGCGAAAACAAACGGCTAATGGATTTTAGACGAATATCTAGATGGGCTTAACCACAGCTTAAGGTAAGCTTGAAATGTAGATTACGATAAATGTATATATTTACCAGACATTCAATCACATACAGTCTGCGATGATTACAACAGACTCCAAAGAAGCTTTTAACGTACCTTATTATTATACATGATAGAATTAAAAAAAACAATCAGTAACTAGAAAAAATCGTTATCCGGATATCGTTTATTTGGCTTTTAAGTATTGTAATTGATGAAATAACTGATGCAGATAATTTTAACACCTTCTACAAGCACGCTTTAACAGATGGATGTGGGAGTATATCAGAAATCTAAGTGAAGAGCGTCTTTCCAATGATCGTAATGACTGATTCCTTTTAGACATTGATGCACAATGATGTCCTTCGATATCTCTAAGGATGATATAATAGAACTGTAAAAGTGGTATTATGCGAGCGATGAAGATTTTACTTTTCATTTTCATTAAAGCTCCTCGGATATGTATCCACGCACGAATATATTTTTACGTCAATTTTGTTACAATACTACAATGTATTTATATTTTCCAAATGATGATCAATGGCAATTGAAAGCTAAAATAGAAAACAAGCCTTAGTTCTCAAAAAATAAAAAGACGAAATATGTTGATTACAAAAAAAGAAGAAAATAGATGATGAAATGAAAGTAATAAAATGATTATAATTTCTTTATTAATGTCGGTGGAAAGCACAGCAACCTTATTAATAAGAAAAAAACCGCTATAAGAAATTAGAAATCAGACTTCAAGAAAACCTTTAATTATCTCAATACAAAGTTGTTCCAGAATTCTGTAGTCTTGATCCCAGTAAGTAGATTTGGAATGATTCAAGGTACCACACCGGTACCGAACCTTATGTGTGTTTGTTCCAACTATAATATTACCAGCGCAAACAAACACAGCGAAAACGTCCTTAGATTGTTTATCTGTTACAGAAGCTACATTAGAAACAATATGCAACATCAGTGCTACACTGACGTTTTCCTGGAATAATTCCTGGTTGAATATACTTGATATCCTTGTTATTGCCAACAAATATACGTTTTTCTGCGTTCTTAATTAATTCCTAAAACCATACAAATATAGTTATTAATAGAAAATCGAAGACAGATGCCACCTACATTATGACATTATATCACTGTTAACATAAGCCAGACCATGTGTAATGTCCGTGGATTGACGTACCCGGATATATATGTCACGTTATAACTAGTTACTAGGACACCGATGGTGACGTCATCATAGGTTTGTACATTGGTGTATCTATACTTGATCCTAATAAGACACGTTTGATCATGACACTGTCACAAATGTTTCCTTTATTGCGTTTAACATCTCTACCTCATTCACACATTTTAAACATAGGAGTTTTCTGTTATCTTGTTAGGTAATAGTTAATAGAAGATAGTAGTTTTATGTTATCTTGTTAGGTA